>CAJNOI010001178.1:0-17548 GCA_905250115.1 Adineta steineri | reverse complement strand
CAGGACAGCCCTGTCCACCCCTTCACCTACACCGACACTCACTTTCATAGATCCATCCCCTCTAGCCAGCTTCGCTATTTTAGGATATTACCTTTTTGTAAACATGAATCTGGCGAAGAAGATACAACAAACTCGTAACACGAACAGACTCAACTAGAAAAGTTTGTAGTTTGAAAGGTTCTTCAAATTTCATTACAGTCTATATAATATTTATTTTAATATAATTTATGTGCATATTTTAGATACCCAAAATTGTGTAGAACGCAAAAGACTTTTAATCTCAACTTATTCTTCGCATAATATTTTAAATAGCTATTACTGATCGTTTCAACAAGAATGTGTTCCTCCAAGAACTCTGTCTTTCACTAGTTAAAGAATAATAGAAGTTGCTGTTAAAAAGAAGAGCAAAATAACACATTCTTATAAAGCGTAACCTATTACCTCAGCAGATGGTCGACTATTAGATAAGTTCATACTCATCCTTCAGGGAAAACAAAATCAGTTTAATCAAAGAGGCAGAAAGATTTAACTGTACCACCAAATGTAGTAATACAATACGAGCGTCTAAATGTGAAAAGAGTAGCGATGAAAAACATCGCAGTTTTTTAAATGAAGTTCTACGTCCTGTAGTTGGTAAAAAAATTCTTCTTCTACTCGATTTTTCGAGAATTCAAAATGATCTAAAAAAATTAGAGCAATATTGCTAAATTAATATAGTCAGTTATTGATTTTTCCCAAAGGATCACCTGGTCCTATTCAACCAGAAGTAAGCACAGGACAAACTTTTAATCCATACTTTCTTCAATTTATTCCTGTATCCTAAATATCATAGCTATTTTATAAACTATAATTAATTAAATAAATACAAAAAACAGCAAACAATGTATAACTTTTCACTAATACATGTATTACGATCCAAAGTACATTATATAACAAGATTCGAAATGAAAATGGCGTACCATTGCATAGAAATATCTATGAATAGTATCAATAACAGAAAATTGAATAGATGCAAGAATATGTGTTTAAAGAACATAGGTACTTATAATGAAAGTTCCTATATAAAAATAAAATAATTATTATTCAAATAAATGTTCATATTTTCTCATTAATCTGATGAATAAGATGTTGTTCAGGATTTAGACTGGTTTTTCTTTATTGTATAACTAATCCAGCTCCATAAAACTGTCTTTCTACACTTGCAGAAGTAGCTGGTATTGAAAAAATACATCGATCAAATCTTTCTTGTTGATCGTTTCAGAAGTTTAGTTTTGTGTCGATGGGGGTGTTTTATTTCAATGATACCTACACGCACACCCCACACCCTTTTGACAAAGTGATTATCGGCAAAGTGTAGCAGACCTTAACAATATCATTGCTTTTTTGATCAGAAATAGATTTATCATTCTAGAAAAAGAAATATATTGCGTGTAAAGATATTTTTTCCTCACTTTTTCAATACGAGTAATAATATTGTTGAGCCCAAGTTGAGCTGTATATATTCCTTTAGTTGTATTAAAAATTCCTTGATTTGCAATACGTTCAATAATATTGTTCATAGTTGTTTGAGTTTAATTTTTTCTTTCTTCGTTTGGAGGTGATATGAAGTTCTATAGATATGACTATATCCAACAAGGTGTTGGATATTCTCCATCAGTTGGTTTATAAAATATAATCCTTGATAACTAGGAATAGCAGCTGGTACTCCATATTTGCAAAAATATTCGGTAAATAGGTTTTGAGCAGTTGTCTCTGCAGTACAATTAGGTAATATGACGGGTGAAATAATCAGTTATAACCAGGACGTGTCGATTTTCACGAAGAGTACGTTTTTGAAGGGCCGCAGTAGTCAATTAAGAAAATCAGGGAAACAATTTTTACGTCCCTCTATATGAATAACCTTTTCAATATTGTATTCTTGAATTAAATTAGTAATTCGTTTTACCCGTGCATTATGTACTCATTTTTCCATAATATGACACAAAGGGCAATGATCATTACGTAGAATAATGCCGCGACCTAATAGGATAATTTGGATACGTGTAAAATACTTGTACATTGCGAGAGCCTCTTTCTGTATAGTACTATATTAACGTTCACATGGTGTCATTACTTGTGAATGGTAGTATAAGTTGCGAATTTCACCGTTTACCTTTTGTTTTAGTACACCACCTATACCAATACTACTAGCGTCAGTTGTGAGCATTAAACGAATGTTCTCTATCGGATAATTAAGAAATAACTGCTTACTAACAGGCATCGGTTGTAATTCATGAAACGCTTTCGATTGAGCATATTGCCATTTAATTTTATGTCGTTTATCTTTCGTTAAATTGGTGACGTCGTGTATTGGTGCTGCGACAGTAGCAAACTGAGGAAGAAATTTTCGATACCAATTCAAAGAGCTGATAAATTTATTGGCTTGAACGGGAGTTTTTGGTTCTTTAATCGTAATAATGGTGTCGATTCGTTCTTGTAAAGTTGTAATGCGATGCTTACTGGTAGTGTGACCTAGATAATCAACTTGATTAGTGGCAATGACACACTTAGGATGATTAAGAATGAGATTATTAGTTCGTAACGCAATGAGAACAGCCTCTAAATGTTGAAGATGTTCTCCGAAAGATTTAGAAAAAAGTATAATATCATCCAGGTAAACGGAAGAAAATGATCAGTCATGATCTTTTGAAAGGTGGGAAGCGAATTTTTCAGTCCCATCGGTAAGACATTAAATTGATATAAGCGAAATGGGTAACAAAAGCAGTTTTTTCTTTATCTGCGTCACGTATCAATATTTGATAAAATGATAGATAATATTATTATTCCCATAAATTCCATGATCGCCTATTACAAATAAATGAAATAATTATGTCACTATGATGAATGAAATATAAATTAAGTTTACCTCTTAGAATATCTTCAATTGAAGTATGTAAAAAATGATCTTCTATAGCATGCATAAATGCATTTGAGTTTATTATTAATTAAAACTGAAAGTTTGCCAACTCTTCTTAGAGCTTCGTGATGACTTTGTATTGTATCCGAATGTTTATTGACAAGCCGCATTGTTTGATCAGTAGCTTGTTGTGTATTGTTCACTTCCATAGCTGGTTAGAGTTCACCTTCTTTAAGTTGTAGAATTTGAGCTTTCTGAAGTGTTGAATATGATTCTTCTATTGTCTCCAGTTTATTCTTTAAGTGCATTATTGTTTGAATCATATTCACGACATCTAAGGATAGCTGCGCTACCCATACCAATAGAAATTGGAATTAAATAACACATCTCTGCTACCATTGAGATGACTGTCGGAAACGTGATAATTTTGTTTGCTGGTCTATAATCTGATTTATATTGTGAAATAAGTCCAGAAGTTGAGTGAACAATATTCAGTCTTGCTATTATCAAATCATCTGATTTGAAGAATTTTGTGAGGGTGATTACTAAAAACAAAACAAATCTCAGATTAATACTTGCCATAAGATCAACTATTTTATTGTATAAGACCTTAATCTTCCTTTCTTTGGTAATATTCCTCTTCAAAATGACTGTTCTTATAAATTTATTCTCTCGACTGTATGGAGGGTGATGGGCATTGAAGTGAAATGCATTTCTCTGTCCGTGGTCTTCTAGCAGGGCAAAGTTAGTACATATTGTTTTGGTATCGGTGGTTCAGTAAGAATTGTTTGATTCCATGAGTGAAGTTCTATTCTACAAAGTAATATGAAAAGAAAGCAAAATAAGACAAAAACGAAAATAAGAACCGAAACTTACTTATTAAGTTAAAGTACTGAGTGAGTAGAATTGTTTGATGAATGATATGAAAAATGTGCAAACTGCTATATATATATATATATTGTACCAATAGATTATACCCCCTTCATATTCACATATCCTCGTTACCTTATTATACCTTTCTCATATTCACATATCTACGTTATCTCATTTTTAGATCAGCCTTGACTCATAGTGTAGATATAATAAACGTAGACGTCGGTCTTCTATGAGCGAGTGATGATATAAATATATATATCCTTGTGTCTATGGTTAGTAAACGATAACCTTCTATCTTATATAAGAAAATGGAAGAGTCAAGAAAAAGAATGTGCGTGGGAGAGATAACGTGGATATAAAAGGAGGAGTCGAAGAGTAAGACGAGGAGTATAATTTTAGTGAGTGAGTTGGAGCATTTTATATAGAAGACTGGTAAGAACATTATCTTCTTTTTACAACATTCGTGTGTATTTATATTTATTTATTTTATTTTATATTATTCTTTGTAGTGGTATTAACTTATCAGCTATTGTATGTGTTTATTATTTAATCAATCTAAATAAATATTATGAAACTCGTAACGTATATTTCATTTTGTGAATTAGAAACGAAAAAAGTATTTTTATCAAAGAAATATTTCGTTACATATATATATATTAGAGGAAAGTATGAGTATTCTTGTTATCACCTTCAACCATGATACGCCGTTCTCTTTTTTTTCTTCTCTTTACGTCATAAATACATTGTTGAGTTATATAAACATAATAAGATTCTTGGGTTATTTGCATGTGCGCAGAATTTTTGAGTAATATGTATTTTTGTTCTTATTTCTAGATATATATACGTCGATGGGTCAGTGAACGATGAGCACATGAGTGTTTAGGTCCATAATATCGACGAAAACAAAGAAAGCCAAGGCAAATATAAATCGACATGGATACAGGAATCTATCGATGTCATCTTTTCCAGGCCAGCGCCCTCACCCACACTCAGATACTTGTGTGCGTAAGTATTCGTGTGCTCATCGTTCCGGTTCCCATTCAAAACTTACACACAATGGCAGTAAACACAAGATCAAAAACAAAACAGACGACCGTCGAACCAGTTACTACCAGCGAGGAAGCAGAACAGACGACCGTCTAGCCAGCAACTACCAACAAGGAAACAGAACAGATGCCCTCCGAACCAGTTACTACCAGCAAGTAAACAAAACAGACGACCGTCAAACCAGCTATTATCAGCAAGCAACCAAAAACACACGAATTTCTCAACAAACTAACTAAAGACGACGCGAAACTTTTTATAAACCAGATTTATAAGTCTACCAGTTGTGATTTTTTATCAACAAAGAACACATCTTTCCATTTATCGATCTGGCTGAGCTTCGAACTCTGGGAAAGTATTCGTGACCAAGACGGTGAGTAATTCTTTATTTTATTGATTAGTTGGCAGTTATTTTTCTTTTTAGGTGATTATTTAACTAAATGGATGCGATGTTATGGTTCACCAAAGACAAGAAACCAATGGAATCATCAATTTTTTCTCATCACATTGTGCTTCGTTCAAAATTAGATAAATTACCACTACTTTCTACCAAGAAAACAGGTTACCGAGGTGAGTACATACAATTTTTCATAAAATTTAACCTGTATTTTCTCATTTTTAGCATCTCATCTATGTGATACAACTGGGTGTTTATCCGAAAGCCATATTATTGTCGAAACAGAAGAACAAAACGATTCTCGAAGATTTTGTCAAGGCATATTTTTACACATCTATCAACATTCTAATGGCAATAAAAAATCATTCAAATACAGTTGTCGCAAGATCAAAATTATGATAACAGATGATAGTAAACTTTCATCTCTTTGTGGATAGTTTTTTCTTTTGTTCAAGAAAATTTGTATTTTTGAAAAATATTTTCAAATTTTCTCTGCACTATATAGAAGGCAGTAGCTGCCTAATTCGAGTACGAATATAAATGGAAAAAATTCAAAACCAAGTATTTTCACAAAAAAAGAAATAGAAATAGATTTCATAATTATAGTTTGATAGTTTCGAATCAAATGCATAATACTGACAACACAAGCAAAAATAAAAAGAATACAAACATAACATAGCTTGTCTTTTCAATACAATGAGACGTCGATAGATATAGAATGATTAATAAAATTTCTTCAATGCGTATGAGAAAATGAAATGAAAATGAGAACAAACTGCTCATCCTCAATTTAAATGAACGAAATCCTCTTTAAAAACAAAGATAAATAACATCTTTATCGTTATAAAATAAATATAAAACAAACAATAAAGATTCTTTTTTCTATCAAAATGTACTTTTTCATTTTCTTGGACTAGCTCACATAAAATTATGATATTATATCGTTAACTATAATATAGAATAATGTTTTCCGTATATATCGTTTCTTGTATGTTTCTTTTTTTGATGATATGGCATATAGACATGATGATGATAAGAAAGAGCATTGATAAATGTATTCTGTTGTTATGCTGGGTATTTGATATGTGCTTATTGCATGAAAATATGTATATTTATTCTTTATTTTAACTTTATTTTTATAATTAATTGAAAAATATATTATTTGATTGTGAAGAATAAAACATATATGAGATATTTATTGTCATTAATATAAATAAAAACATAAAATAAGAATAAATAAGTACGAAATGATTTAAATAAGAATAAAATAAATATTTTCACAACATAAATACAATTCAGTTTTTTCTTTTTTTTTCTTTTAAATAATTAATTTGAAAAATTGAATAATAAAATAAATTGAAATAAAATAAAATATATTATTGTTGATATTTTCTAAAAATAAATTAATGGTAAAAAAAATAAAAAGAGTTTATATTAAATGAATTTATTTACTTATTCCATTATTTGTCACTGTTAATGATCGATTTGCATTAAGACAATTGGTTAAATTAGAATTACAATTATCTTGAGCACAAAAACAAACTTGCTGAATAACAGTAGAATTATCAGTTGGATTTGTTGCATTTGAAAATATATAAAAATATGATGAACTTTCATTATAATATTGTTCAATATTTGAAACTTGTTCAGAATAAATAGACATAATTTCTTCAACTAAGAAGAATCCATAGTCATCACTGGTCAATGCTATTGATTCAGATTGATCTCCATCAAAAAAGATGAGACATAAAACTGTATTGTTAATAACATAATCATTACATTTTGTTATATTAATATAAGGACTTTCATTTTGATACATTATACAATGATAACTTACACTTAACGATTCACTTACAGAAATTTTTGAATCCATACATGAAATTGATGTTTCTAATTGAGGAAGAAATGAAGGTAAAACAGATGGTAAAGAATTTGATTGAGTTTGACTTTGAACAGAAGATTGACATGAATCAATATCTGTATTACAAAAATCTGTAGCACAAATACAAAGTGTTGATATATTAAATGTTTCATATGAAAGTGGTGAACAAATTCCATAACCAACATCAGTTTTATCAGAAAATCCTTGACATCTCTCTGAAATACTTTTATATGTATTTGTTATTTGAATACAATCATTATTAATTGATGAAACTGAACCGTTACTAAAAGATTGATAAACACAATATTCACAATTAGTAACATTATAAACATTATTGTAATCATTATATTGACATGTTAAACTTAAACGATTTTTTGTTTGATTAGTTATCATAAATTGATCAATATTCATAAATCCTTCACAAGTTATAACAAAAAATAAAATTAAGAAAAATAATTTTTGTAACATTATTGTTTTTGAAGTTTTTCTTCAAATAAAATAATATATAAAATGATAACAATTCTAGGAAAATATTTTTTCTTATATAAATTTTGAAAACAATTTATTTGTTTTTTCTTTATTTTAAGTATGACATTTAAGAGAATAAATTTTATAAATATTCAAAAATATTTTCTCGGTAAATATAAAAAGAACTTAATAGCGTTTAATAGCTTCCACGAAAACTATCAATTGTCGTCTGCTTTCAACATATAATTTTGAGAAAAATATTTCTTTTCTTTTATCAAATAATAATTATAGTCTTTTCACTCATTTTCTTAACATGCAAGTAAATGAATTTATTTATTCATCTATCAAGATTTCAGTGACCTTGACATAAAATTAATTAATTTTGCACTTATACTATATTTTATTATCGAACAACACATTTACATATTTTAAAACTGTACGAGTATAGACATCTGTGTCGCTATCTATTACTTATCTATTTTATTCGTTCCTATAATTAAATTATTTTATATCATTTGAATATCAAAAATGTCTTTATCGTTACGTCCTTTTGTAGGTATTGCTGTCATTGCTGTTTATCCTAGTCGTTATCCTCAAAGTGTACTTATATCTGAACGTTTATCAAGTCATGGTAAAGGTGGATATCAATTACCAGGTGGTCATCTTGAATATGGTGAATCATTTGATGAGTGTGCAAAACGAGAATTAAAAGAAGAGACAAATCTTGATTGTTCATCGTTTAAATTAGTACATGTTACAAATACAATTTTTTCTAAAGAAGATGGTGGACCAAAACATTATGTTACACTTTTTATGAAAACAATTGTTCAAGATGATTCAACATTAAAATGTATGGAACCACAGAAAAATTCCGATTGGATTTGGACGAAATGGAATGATTTAAAAACAAAAAAATTATTTACACCTCTTCAACAAGCAGTTGATGATTCCAATTTTAATCCATTTGATGATTGAAAATTATTTTTTATTTTAATTATTTTCACTATTATAAGATATTATCTGATGACTATTTTTAAAAATAAAAATACTACTTAAACATTTTTCTTTTTCCATTAATAAGCGGCATATAAGACGTGAAAAATAGATGTTATAACTAATTTAATTTATTTTTAAAGTTTGATAATCTATATTATGTAAGATCTCAACGATATTTTAGAGACATTAAAGCATGAGTTTAACAGAAGGTAACAGATAATGATAAGATTATTTCCAGCGTGGGTGTGTTGGTAGTTGATTTCTATTGAAGATTTTTGGATCGTTTCCTAAGTTTATGTGTTTGTAAGTATTCAAAAGACTCACTTTACCGAGTAAATCTACGCTATCTTCTGTACTGGTTACTTCTGACGACATATATCCTTATCTAGCACATAATATGTACTACACATTATAATACAGCTAGACTCGAAATTCAATTTATTATCTCAATGTACAAGAAAAGATCAGTTAGTGCATTTATACTAGAAGTTTATTCTTTGTGACAACGAGTAGCTTGATGATCAAATTCTGTAGAAAAACTAAACCCGGCTCGAATTTATTCAATAAAATATAATCTCTTATATCATCAATATCAAGCAAATTTTCTAAAGTTCCATTTCTTCCAAAGCATTATCAATTAGTAATTTTAAACGTGCCATATTTACAATAATAGATGCTTGGTTTCGAGCATCACCACCTCTTGCATAATCAAATTCATATTCCTTTCGTCCATAGATCTGATAATATTGTTTTCGAACATGAGAAATATGATTTAAGAATGCACCATCCATTGTACCACTTTCACCCATATTAAAACCTTGCAGTGGATCAGTAACATAATAATCCATTACTATTGCATGTGCACCATGTGGTAGCATCGGTAGTGTTAATGATACACCACCACATGGTGTAATTAAAATAGTTGTATGTAATAGTTTCTCAATCTGTTTATCAAATGGAATAGTATGCCATTCAATTACCTCAGTAGATATATTCGGATAAGTAGTTCTAATGAATATTTCTACTTCTTTCAAGTTCACAATTGCACGATGTCTCTTTGCACCAGAACGCATGTTTACAGAATGTGATTTATTAGTAATGATAATATGATGCTTTTTCGGAATAAAATTAGGGTCAAATCCGTTATATTTTATAATTTTTGATCTCCAATTATAGAAAAGTGCTTCACGTCCATGATTTTCTTTTATTTGTATTATTTCGAAAATAATCATGTGTCCTCCAACAAGTAAATTATCAAAACATACATATTTTGTATTGAAAGATTTCATATATGCCTCGAATTCTACCATAGGATTATCTGTTAATGCACCTATTACATATTGATAATATGTGCGGAATAGAGTTGTATTTGCTGTTTTATTTAAATGCATAATAACTAATTTCCGATCAGCTATATTCATTCGTTCCATCGAATATGAGATGGATCCAAACTCTTCCCACAGTCCATGTCCAATGTTGACAGGAGCAAAACGAGTTTTGAAAAGACTATGTAATTGATGAAGTCTTGTGAAGTGTTTTGTTGGATATGTTACATCTACAATAACTGGTGTAAATGGTGTCCCTCCACCCATCGAAAGTGATACAAATCCAGTTTTATTATTATTTGTACTGAACTGATATAACATACCTTTAGCTGAGTCATAAAAAATTGGTTTTGATTTACTTTGAGCTAATCGAAAATACTCAAATCGACTAGTATCTTTGTTATAGCACGTATTTTTAAATATACAAAGACGATATTCCCATTCATTAATATCGTTTCCAGCTCCGGTACAATGAAATTTAGAGAAATGTTGATGTTTTTGCCGCCGTAAATAGGATATTGCTATTTGATTACTGAATATGTTCTTTTTCGCAAAACTGAGTGTTGCTCTGTTAACATTTAATATGTTGCTATTTTGTAAAAATAATAGATTTGATTTAAAAGAATTATTGAAAATCAAGGAGAACATAATTGCACCCATAGTAGCCGAAATTATCACAAAATGAAATGTTTTTTTACAATAAAATCGTGATTTATCATTTGACTCTTTTCTCACAAATACATCAGCCATTTAAATAAATAGTATTTTGATCTACAAAAAAAAATAGTAGAAATAGATATATTATGAATAGAAATGTGTGGTGTGAGTGGCAACATCAACAGTTCCACATTTTGGACATCGATAGATTCAGTGTCATTGATCTGTGATATTAAAATATCACCTGTGTAGAAGCTGTCCGTAAAAACATACTAATTTAAAATAGATGACAGTTTATCAAAATGTAGGCATCAATTTTACTTTTGAAACTCGATGAACAAAATAAAAAAAAGGTTTTACTTTATTCAAGGTCGATTTTTTACAAAATAGAATAAAAAAAAATTACAGTGTGGAGGATATAGTTAAATACAAAAGTTTGTTTAAACAGTACAAGAGAATCATACACAACTCCGCATGTATAAGCAAATCATAAAGAATGAAAAAATTAAGTGAAAAAATAAAATGAAAGAAATAAACAGAGAAAACGGTGGAAGACGCAAAAAGAGAAAAAATTCAGAACTAATCGTTTTGTACATATTCAGGCAAATAAAACAACATTAAAATGGCTACAATAAATCAATATAATAATCATATATAACCGTCACAGAAACCTGATTATATAAACATTTTATAAACACCAGAAATCATTTCATGGAATTTTTGTGATCGTTTTTCATGATTATTTATATTTTTTCAAATCCTAGTAATGATTCATTACGTATAAAAATATCCCTTCCCGAAAAAACTCAAATCAGCTCGGAAACCTTTTTCGAGTTTTTGGAAAGGTTTTCGAATGTTAGAAAATCGTTGAAGTTTTGCAAATATCAAATTTGAGAAAGTCATAATCAAGTTACTTTCTACGATATTTTCTTTATTAAGAGTTGATCTTATATTAACAAAATGATAGTTTTAATCAATAACTAGTTGCTTTTGATAAGCTTCATGTTCTTTGTTCTCTTCCCTGTCATATCAAATAGAACATATAAGACAGTTCTTTCGCTTTTGTAATTGATACTATAATATAATCCTGTTGTTTGACTGTAAAAGACTACGTATTGACTTCTTTGCAAAAAATAAATACTCTTATATAATCCAAATAACTAAATATTCTGTTTATCATGCTATTTTCAATCCAATTCAGTAGAAACTCATATAAAGTTTATTTACGAGAGTAGAATATACATAAAATTTTTATTATGCTTTATTGTAGATAATAAAATTCGTTTATAACAACTTATTATAAAGTTGAGACACGTTATCGATGATACTTAAATATCTTGTTGAATTTGAATTATAAAAATAAATAAAATATCAGATATTATTTTCGCTTAATAGAAGAAAAATAGTTTTGTGCTGTTTTTTTGAGAAATCCGTTTTCTTTTTTTTCTGGGAAGTGTTCTTTTTTCCCATCTTAAATATGTACATTTTTGATCGTGCAGTCTCTTGTATACGCAACAAGTACGATTTTAACATTTTAAATGAAGAACCCACATAGACAATAAACATACAAGTGAATAGAATCGATATTATTCCATTCTTTTAATAATATGTAAATACTAACACGTCAGTGTAATTGCGCAAAATTTACCCAATGACATCATCGTATTTCACCACGTGGCAGAAATCGAAACTATATAAATATTTATCATTCGACTTTTATATGAATATTGAAAAATGGCAGAACATTCAACTACAAATAAAAAACCAGTCATCGCTCTTGATTGTGATGGAGTTCTTTTGGATTATCATGCAACTTTTGGTAAAATCTATGAAAAAACATTTGGAAAACAATTATCAGTTGTTTCACCAAAAGCTTATCATGTAAGTTTAATTAAATATTTTGCTAAATACATAAATAATCAATGTATATAATTTGTATAGGTTAGAGAAATGTATGGTGTTAAATTTACTGATGAAGAAGATAATCAATTTGAGGAAGTATGGAGGGAACATGCTTGGAAAACAATGCCAATGTATGATGGAGCATTAGAAGCATGTCTTTTATTACATGAAGCTGGTTATGAATTAGTTTGTGTTTCAGCAATGCCTGCAGAATATGTTGAACATCGATTAGAAAATTTTCGATTACATGGTTTTCCTATTGATAAAGTTATTGGTACAGGTTATGGTCATAGTGATTATAAGAAAAATCCAAAAAAACAAATTATTGAAGATCTACATCCAATTGTATTTGTTGATGATTTAAAAAGAAATTTTAAAGATATTCAAGATGTTCATACAAAATTTGTTTTTATTGATCGAGAATATGAAAATACTCCCAATTCAAATGAAATTATTTATTATGATGTTAAATATTCATCTCTTCTAGAATTTGCTCAAGATTTTCTTAAAAGTGAAGAACATGGACGAAGTATTGATTGGTCAGAAAGACCGGCTCATCTTATTCCTTCGAAGTAATTCATAATATGCTCGTTTTATTCTTTTAATAAAATATATTTCTGCTCTATTTCAATTAATAATCAAAAAGAAATTATATAAAAAAAGAAATATTTATTTAATAACAAAATCATAACTATAAATAAGAATACATGTTTGATAAAACAAATGAAAGAGTTAATCTTGAGCAAAATATTCGCATTCTTATCAAATTTAATTGATTTAGCAAACCCCATGTTTTGCATGTAGAAATCGCTTGATAAGTTCGAATTTTTACCATGCATGTATGGTGTGATCTAAAACCTTTATTATATTTCGAACTTGCACTTAAACTTTGTATTTTTTATCAGTGTGTGATTTATTACTCACGGTCTAGTTGATGTTATTGGTATTCGAAATAAATATACACATACACTATAACTCTTAAATGATGCCTATTATATTAGAAATCGTTACAGTTACAAATATATCATATAAATGAACTTCGATTAATTCATTAATGAAATTTTATACATCAAATAATAGGAATAAAAAAATATAAATTTTTTTTTGTGATACATAGTTTTTTGTTGATAGTTTGTTTTTTTTTTGTGCTTAAACTTACATAATAAATTATTTTTTGATAAAAAAGTTTCTATTCGTTATGATGCTACTTCTACTTAGTGGAAAAAACACATCTCATTCATCTGTATAATCAATCTTCTATCAATTAATTAGAAAACATTTTCGACGAAAAGAGAACAGTCATTTTTTAATTTTCGACGAAAGACCTAACTTATTCAAACATATGTGTATTTTTCACATCATTGTGTGAAACGTTTATTGATATTCGTTGAGTAATTACAGTGTGTTATCTTGAATAGAGCATAATAATGGATTTCTTTCAATATAATAAAAAGAATTTTGAAATATATGTGAGATATTTTCTACCACTTTCTAATTGTTTCTTTTGGTTTTATCTAGAATAAAAACTTCTTTTATATGCAAAACGTTTTAAATATATTTTCTTAGTTTATATAGAATTTTTTTCGTTTAATATTAAAATAATAGATAATATTCAAAAAACAAATTGCTATTCTATTTAGTTACAGTTGACGGAACTATGATAGATGTCATTGGTCGATTCTCTATTGTTTTATATTAATCATAAAAGTAAAGAAGAATTGTTTTTCTCAAATCATATTTGATTAAAATCAAATCCTTAGAATAAACAAGTTAAATATTTTACCATCTAGATTTTGTAGAGAAAACATAATTATATATCAATGGCTTTTTCCTAAAACCAATCAGATTAGTTTTATCTAACACGAAACAGAATAATTCTCACGAAAAAAATCAATATTTCTCTCGTTTTTTTCCTTATTTAAGATAGTTCATAAATATTATTCAAATAATGATTAGTTTTGATGAAAAACAATTGAGAATTTGATATGTTGTACAAAACCAAAGTGAATAAATTGATGGTAAAGATCCTTTTTTTTTATTTTGAAAATAGTTTACAATCATTTATTTTATGATGTTTAATTCGAAGTAAGTTCGATCCATAGCTAAACATGGAAAACTTTGTATTTTTCAAAGATTTTCCATTATTAACATTGTTTTACAAAGGATTAATATAAATTTTTTATAATCATATTAAATAATGATCGAATGTAACATGATAGATTTTATTCTTTTTCGTTTATCGCCTGTAACTTGCCTCAGATAATTGTACGAGAAAATAGTTGATGATCAAAATCTATGCGGCACAAATATTTAAAAGAAATAATGACTTTATTATAATTTATTCTTACATTAATTAAGATAGAAATAGATTTTATGAAAGAATCTTAGAAAAAATGGATTGTACATTCACAATATTTTGAGTTCTTTTTCCTCAAAATGGTGTGCATACCTGTTCAATGCACGGAGAATAATGGTGCGCAAAAGTATGATGTTAGAAACACAATATCAAATTAATGATCTATATAGATTGTATGTTGATTGAATAAGTTATTTCTCGTACAAGGAGTGTACGATGATAAATATTTATCGAGAGCAAGTGAATTTTACTTGATAGTTCTATCTGAAAGAATGTGCAAAATGTACGAGATCATCATTGATTCAATCATACCATTGACTGGATGAATAAAATCTTGTTCATTTTGTATTGTCTTAGAATATGAATAAAATAATATCCTATGAACAGGTCATATTAAATGATTCAACTAATCAAAAGAGTAGTAATAGAAATTTCCTAAGATAATATTTGTTATTTTAGATAAATAAATCTTTTTTTAAAAAAAAGAGCAATGTATATTCGTAAACATATTCTAAATATTCCATTTCGATGTTATTCCAGTGAATCTCGAATAAATTCATTTATTAAATCAAAATTAATGTCAGCTGAAGATGTTGCACAGAAATTTCCTGAACAAATAACAATCGGAGCATCTGGTTTTACACCAGCTGGTTATCCAAAAGTAATACCAAGTGCTTTTGCTCAAAGAATTAAAAATTCTAAAAATCCAGAAAATTTTTCCATTAATTTATATACTGGTGCATCAACTGGTGATGAACTTGATGGTGTTCTAGCAAGAACAGGTCGAATGAAATTACGAATACCTTATCAATCACATCCTGATCTTCGAAAATTAATTAACGAAGGAAAATTAAATTTTATTGATATGCATTTAAGTCATGTTGGAAGATATATAAGAGAAGGAATTTTTCCACCAATTGATGTTGCTATTATTGAAGCTTGTGATGTTACACCAGATGGAAGAATTTATTTAACGAATTCAAGTGGAATGAGTGGAACTTATTTAAGTTTAGCTAAAGATATTTATATTGAATTAAATCAAGCACATCCATTAGAAATGAAAGGACTTCATGATATTTATTTACCCGAATTACATACTGGAAGACCAATTAATATTGATTATGTTGATGATAGAATTGGTTTGTTTATTTTTGTTTTTTTAAATAACAAAATCAATCTCTTCTATCGATTTTTCAGAAAAAAACTTTCACGATTTATTATTTTAAGAATTTTCTAAAATATTTTCATAATGAATAATTAAGTTGAATCTAATGTAAATTTAGGTACACCATATGTTCGTGTCAATCCTGAACGAATAAAAGGAATTGTTTTAACAGATAAATTTGATTCATCGAAAGGTAGTTTTCTTAATTAATTCATTTTATTAAAACAAATAATTAAATAAATTAAAGGTTTTAAACAACCTGATGATGCAAGTTTTAAAATAGCAAATAATATTCTCGATTTTATTCTTCATGAAGTTGAATACGGACGTAAGTTTATTTTCTTTTTTTATTATTTAAAATAAAATTTGTTAAATAAATAAAAAGGAATTCCAAAAAAATTACTTCCATTTCAATCTGGTGTTGGTAATGTAGCAAATGCTGTTTTAGCTTGTATTGGTAAGAAAATGAAGAAAAAAAGAAATTAATTTGTAAAGAAAATGTATTTGTTTCTATTTTAGCTCGTGATAAACGTTTTAATTCAATTGAAATGTATACCGAAGTAATACAAGATTCCATATTTGATTTATTAGATAGTGATAAACTTCGTTTTGCATCAACAACAGCCTTAACATTTTCAGCTCAAGGACAAATAAGATTTTTTAAAGAAATAAATGAACTGAAATCAAAATTTATTTTACGTCCAATGGAAATATCAAATAATCCGGAAGTTATTCGTCGAATGGGTCTTATTACTATGAATACAGCATTAGAAGCTGATATTTATGGAAATGTTAATTCAACACATGTTCTGGGCTCATCTATGATGAATGGAATTGGAGGAAGTGGAGATTTTACAAGAAATGCTGTAAGTTATTTCTTCTTCTTCCTATTAGATTAAATTTTGATTGTATTTAAATAGTACATATCAATATTTATGGCTCCATCAATAGCAAAAGGTGGAAAAATATCTGCATTTGTTCCAATGGTTTCTCATGTTGATCATAATGAACATTCAGTCCAAGTAATGGTTAGTGAACAAGGTTTAGCTGATTTACGTGCTAAAACTCCTAAACAACGAGCTAAATTAATAATTGATAAATGTGTTCATCCAATGTATAAAGATCAATTAAATGATTATTTTCAACATGCACAACGTGTTTCATTTGCTCAACATACACCACATGATTTAAAACAAGCACTTTCATGGCATGTTAGATTACAAGAAACAGGATCAATGCATCCCGATCATCAACAATCACAACAACCAACTAGTAAAGATACTGAAAAAGCAGCAAAGAAAATGGATGAAACAGTACCAAACAAAAAATAATTTATTTTATTCTTCTCTCTTCTTTTTCTAGTCAATTATCATTTATCCTCATTTTATAATAATCTTTAGATTACCTTTTTCTTCCTATTAATAAAATATTCTAGTAGAAATATTTATTATGAATTCTACTATATTTAGAGATATTTTATTGCATTTTAAATAAGTATTTCGATATATATATATATATTGATTAAATGAAAATGAATATTTTAATTGATAATAGTATCTATTAACTTATTATTATGTTCTTCAT
>CAJNOI010001177.1:1023-18019 GCA_905250115.1 Adineta steineri | reverse complement strand
TGAAGAAGAATTAAATGGTGTTGAATATGCTTGACCAGGACATTTTCTTGCTATTATATAATGAAAGAATACTGTGCATATAATAATAATAAATAACATTTTCTTATAGTCTCTTCTAGTAAACAGAGTTACTTATATGTGCATTTTTTGTTCTTTCTTATCTTGAATATTTACTAAAAACAGGACTGCAAAGTAACAGTCGTCTATACAAATATTGTCATGTCGTTTTATCATTTCAATGAAGAAAAAAAATAAAATTTATTAATAGTTAAAAAAAATGTAATGAGAAGATTTTGATTAATATAAAATCAACGTATAATGTTTCTATTTGTATGTAATTAAATATTCAGCATATGCTTGAGCATCATGATATGTAACAAATATATGTTTTCCATCTGTTGTTGAATCAAATCCAACAGGTCGAGTTTTCATTGAACTTTTTCCTATAGTTGTCTTTCCAACAAGAACACGAGCAATAAACATACATCGTTCACCATCTGCATTTGGTCGTGTAAATCCATGACTATAAACTGCATTCGATGAAAAATAAACACCCATACCATATGCAATACCATTAACACCAGCAAAACTTCTATTAAAACAATCATCCATAATCGAATTTGCAGCTACTTGAGGGCAACCATGATATAATCGTTTTTCTGTATCTTGAGAAAGTCTTTTTTTAAAATCTTTGCAATGTGCTAAATATTGCATATACCATCGTTCATTTTGAATTCGTTCAATTTTTACAATTTCTGTATAATTTCCTTTCATTGCTGTATCAAAATTGATAGCAATTGATTTAAATTCATCAGTATTTTTTGGTACAAGAAGTTTTATTTGATTTTGTTTTGAATTTTGCCATGTTGAAGGAAATTCATAATCTCTTGCTTCTTGATTATCTATAAAGAAGAAGAAGAAGAAGGAGAAAAAACAATATTATTGAATATACTAGAATAATATTTTATACTTTCATCTGGTGGTGATAATAATAATAATTGCCGACGAAATTCATCATAAATATTCTGTTGATTAGGTTGAATAATAAATTTAACAGTCCATGCTAATTTTCTTTGCATAATTTGTTGTTTCATTTCTTTAACCATTGTTTTAACAACAATATCAACTGAACAAGCATGTTCACCACATCCAATAGCTGGAAAAGCAATTGAATTAAAATTATGAGAATTTACATTTTGAATAAGATTCCAAATTAAATCACTTATTGATTGTCGAAGAATATCAGGATCTTCATCTGGTTCCCATCGAAGAAAAAATAATCTTTTACAAGGTAATTCACCAGGTGGTATTGATATAATTAATGAATTTGGATTATTTTCATATTCTTTTTCATAAGCAGCCTGAACTTCACGTCCTCCAGCAATTAATAAGCTTTGTCGTAAATTTTCTGATGATAAACTTCCTATAATAACATCAACCTTTTCCATGAAAACAAACAAAAAAAGAGAAATCAATAATGTATATATTAATTAAATTCATTACTTTTTGACTTGTAATATCTCCCTTTTCAGCTTGAATTGTTCCTTTTCCAACTGTTATTGAAGTTCGTTCTTGTTGTTTGAATGGTTCAATTTGTTTCCGAAATTCATTATATATATCCATTTTATTCGGTTGAATAACAAATAAAATTTTTAATGGATATTTAACTAGTTGTCGTTGAACTTCACTAATAAATGCTTGAGCAATGAGACTAACTGAACATCCATATTCTCCGCATCCAATAGCAGGAAATGCAATACTTTTATAATTTTCATTTATGGCTGTATTTATTACATTTGAAACTAATTTTTCAATTGATCGACAAAGTAAATCAGGCTCTGGTCTAGGTTCCCATGGAACAAAATAAACTGCTTTCGATGTAAGTTTACCATCAGTAGATATACTAATAACAGGTGCTTTATTATTTTCTTTTAGTTTCTTATCCCAAGATTTTTGTAGAGATTTTCCACCTGCTCTAAAAACACTGTCGAATAAATATTTAGATGAAGTACATACTACAATAACATCACTCTAAACATATTTTAATGTATAACAGTTCGTTATTCTTGAACACCTAAACTTACTTCGATTGCTAGCAAATCATTTTGAATAACATTCAAAGATTCATTCACATCGTTTGCTGTTGTCACAGGCTAGAATAAAGTAGATTTTTATTCAAATAATTCATTGCGGAATAGAATGACTGGTTTCTTTCGATCTATCGCTAGAGATAAATTCTTACCTTTTTATCTTGAAAATCTAAGGTATCATTATCAAATGCATTTTCATATTTCAAATTATATTGATTAATCTCATCTGTTAAATCATTTGCATGAAGTTCGATTTGTTTTAAATATGTTGTTGTGAGTAATGCAACTTCACAATTAGTTGGTAATTGAAAATTATCAAGAGTTCTTAAACTAGTAGTACCATCATCTGGTATAATTTTTGGTATCCATCTTAGAAATCCTTCAATTGTCTTTTGTTCATTCATAAATGAAAAATTATCAAGATCAAATGTTACTTTCTCATTATGAATAAAATTTAAATTAATATTAATATATCTACGTCGATAATTCATTGCTGTTTCAAATAAAAAATTCATTTCATCATAGAGATTGTACCATGAATTAAGTTGTACTGAACTTTTTGGTTTCATATCATATATTTGCAATAGTGATGATGAATTTGTTACACCTGTTGGACATTGTACGAACATAATTTGCCATTGTGAATAACAATGAAAATTACGTAGAGATGAACCTCTACAACGAATCCAAGAAAGATTTTCTATTTGATTACTCGATTTACTTGAACGTAAAAATTTAATCAATGAAATATGATAAGTATCTCTAGATGTTTTTAAGTGAATATCAGTTTTAAATGGTTTATCTAAGAATGTCTGTTGAAGTTGAATAGATTGATTTTGTGGACATGGAAGCCATTGATCACTAGACAATGGTTTAAATTCCCATATACAATCATTAATTGGTTCTTTAGTTTTTTCAATTTCATAAAGAATTGTTCGTGTTGGAATAATATTCGATTGTTTTGTATAATCAATAATAAGAAATTCTGAAAAAAAATTTCGAATACTTGATTGTGATTGTCCATTTTCAATTGGTGATTCATATACAGAATTTAATATAAAATAATCTCCACCATGTTGAATTAGATATTTTACAATTTCTAATCGTCCATTAAAACAGGCTGCATGCAATGCTGTCGAACCTATTGTTGCTTTTAATATTGGTTGTTGATTCTTTTCAAGATATTCTTCATTTTTTGCATTTACTGAACATCTACATTTTTCAATAAGATATTTAACTAAATGAAAATGATTATTTCTAGCTGCTGAATATAAAAGAGTTGTTCCATAAAGACCAGATTTATCTCTTAATGTTGGATATTTTTCAATAAAATTTTTTACAACTGATATATTTCCATCCCATGCACCTTGAGATGCATCAAGTAATGATAATCTACCATTAAGATTATGTAAAAAATCATTTATTAATGTTATATTAGGATCATTAGTATTAAATTCATTTAAAACATTTAAAAGGTAATTTCGACATTGAAAAGATAAAGATGATAAATTTTCATCTAATATTTGTTGTATTGTATTATTTAAATTATAATTGGACACAGTAGTTTGAACAGAAACAGCATTGATAATTATTTTCAAACATTGTTTTAAATTTTTTTCATTATTATTTTCACTCATTTTATTCGCTGAAAATTTCTAAAACTAAAAAGAGCGTCTTGTCACAATAAAAATGTTTGTTAAAGGAATGAAGAAAAAAAAATTCTTTCTCTTATCAAATATAAAGTTATTTTTTCTTTTTCTTTTTCTTCCTAGTGAAGAAAAAAAACTTATCGACCATTTATTGGCACGCAAAATTCCCCATTACTTATATAAATATAAATAAATCAATAAACATTGAATGATCTATAAATTTCTATAAACAAAAATTATTTTTCATGCAACTGAGATACAGTCTTTTAGCTGCACAATATTTTTTCTGAGAAAAAAGAAATTACTTCAGAAGATGATAGATGTCTTATCGCTTCGTTAGCATATTATTACAAATATCTATACGATTTTTGATGATCTATGTCAAAGTTATAAGATAATAAAGATTAAGAAAATCAAAATTCTAAGTCAAAAATATCTTAAACTCTGTCAGGTATTGATTTTCTTGATAAATTAAAGCTATTTCGAATTCCATCAATTCTATAAACTCATAAAATCATATAATTTGAAATATGATTCTTATTTCTATCTCAATCACTTACATACGCACATGGACATAAACAAAATCAAAAGGTATATTATCCATTTACTTCATGTTAACCTTTGATAGTAAGACTCGTACAAATATTCGTTTTGCTCGTTTATATATGTATAAAAAGAGGAGTCTTAAAAGAAAAATCGTAGATGAAATCAATTAGTTGAATATACCTGTGAATGTCAGATCATCACATTAATCCATATGTTGCAGCTTTGATGCGTACCATATTATAAGATCTAAATAAAATTTTTGATTATTGACGATAATTGATACATATTTACTAATGAAAACCAATTAGTGTCTATATTATAGTACAACATATATTAAAGCGTATATGAAACAAGTGAATATAAACACGAGTTCAGCATTAATTGTTAAAAAACAACGAAAACAATAACAGAGGTAGAGAGGACAAAAAGAATCGACGCATATACATGTGCGCATATATACATATATATATATATATTGACTCACAACAAGGAATAATTCGATACATGTATGAGAGGTAAGGAAAGATCCATATAGATATGCGATAGAAGAATGAAAGGGAAATGTTTTAACATCATCATAAGGATGATTACAATATATATATATGTATATACCTGCACATGTTCGATAATGTCTACATTAATAAAATAAAATATTAGTATGTTCTTTTCTTCCTCTTGTTTAGTCGTCACGTGGACATTTACAATGTTTTTGCCAGCATAGCTGCTGTGGTTACCTTTATATATGACGATAGAAAAGGTGAGATGAAGAAACGTGCGTAATATATGTAAAATAAGCCATTTGTTTTTCTTAATTCTCATAAGAAAAAAAAACATATTTAATTCATAGTTGGTAATTTCCAAATAAGCTTACCATGTGATACATTTCGTATATACATATTCTCTTTATTTTCTCCGCAAAAGAAAAGAAAATTTTTCATTGTTTTAAACGATCGAGTGTGGGTACATTTTGACAAATCAATAATTATTTCGACTAATAGATCCTAACATAAATATTGAAAGATTTTATAAAATTAATTTATAATCATATCAAATGGTAATTAAACGCGTAATTATCATTGTATTTTTAATATTAAGTTTATTCAGTACTATTATATTCGAATTCATATTAAACACACATCCAAAAATAATACTATTAGAATGTATTCAATCATCATCAACGTTGATCAATATTATTCTTATAGTATCAATATTACTTGTTTTATTAAATGTATTATTGATAATAGTCAATGATTATGGTGTATTTATAATTTATATGACATTTTTAAAATTCTTCGAATTAATACTACCTTTAATTGATTTAATGCATTTACTTTATATTTATCATTATAAAACATGTTATACTTATGAGGAAAATTCCATTACAACGAATTTAAAATCAACAAAGATAATATATCTTTCTTTAATTTTTGCATGGATTCGTTTGATAATTAATATGGATTTTGTTCGTCGACGATGTAATTGTAAACAGAAAAGACAAGTTTTAGTTATCTTTGATTTATCACTGTTTATTTTGATTAGTATTAGTCTTATTCGATATTCAAGTGAATATATATTTCGAACTGGACAAAAAATAATCTTGGGTATTTTGATATTTCAATTAAATGATCTATTTTATAATGAACTCTTCTGGATCAATTTAATGAAATGGAATAAACATATTCGACAACAATTTCAATTTACATCTTCTGGAAAGTTTCTTAATTGGATTATTCTTAAATTTACAAATACCATCGAACATTTTCTCTTAAAAATCATTCATTTAATATTAATTATTCGTTGGATTATAGGAGCATTTATTATTTATTTATTTCTTTTTTCTATATTTCGATCAAAATCTATCGCTGACGATGTTGGTATCTCTTATAATGCAGGAATTTTTACTTTCTTGAAAGTTAATACATGTATTATGATATCAAGCATAATTCTTTACATTATTATTCATTGGGATACATTACAGAGTCGAAAAACACTTAATCAATATGGGGTTTTACGTTTTTGCATTGGTATTGACTTTTTACCAGGTATAAAATTAAGTGAAAGATCATTGCATTCAACACGTACTATTCCAGTCAATTTCAGGTGAGATGAAAGTATAATAATATCTGTATTTGAAATACTATATCTAATTTTCTTGTGCTAACTCTCAAACGTACTTCCACATCATATTCGCCGTAAATCGTATTTTTTGTTGAAATATTGATTTGTAAATATTGGTAAAAAAGATCACTGCTCTATATTTAAGATTATAAACAAAATTGATCAATATTAAAATTCACATAAGAAAATTCGTAGATATATATATGTCCATCAGAATTGCTGTTTAATCTTTCATTTCAAAACTAAGAGTATTATCAAATAACATTAGACCTTGTTGTTGATTAATACATTGACTGATTATTATAAATATTTCTATTTTATTAATAGATCATCATCATTTCCTTTCGAACAACAAACTTGTTTGATATGTTATGATGATAAAGATTTAAATAACTATACTTATTCATTTGCTAATGCTTGTCAACATCCAGTTCGATCGATATGTAAATCTTGTCTTTTTAATCATGTTCAAAAAACGTTTCAAGTAACATTTACTGATGATATTTATTGTCCTGAACCTGATTGTCATGTTAAACTTGATTATGATATTGTAAGAAATATTTTTTTATCAAATCGTGATCAAAACCTTATTGATAGATATGATCGATATATATTGAATCGACAATTAGAACAAATGGATGATTTTATATGGTGCTCAAACCCTTTATGTAATGTTGGACAAGTAAATGAACTTGGTGCAATGATTAATATAGTTACTTGTTTTAATTGTCATCGAAAGACATGTTTTACGCATAAAGTAAAATGGCATGAAGGATTAACTTGTGAAGAATATGATAAAAATGTTGATTTGAATGATGAATCTAGTCGACGATGGATTGTTGAAAATTCGAAAAAATGTCCAAAATGTCCATATCAGATAGAAAAAAGTGATGGTTGTGATCATATAAAATGCATTAAATGCCATCATGAATTTTGTTGGTCATGTTTAGCTGATTTTCAACCAATACGACAAGATGGAAATCATCGACATAATCGAAATTGTAAACACTATGCTCCCTATGATGAAGAATACATTTAGATATCAATGTTTCAAGATCATAACCTTCTTTTCTCGTCAAGCTCAGTTCGATCAATATAGATCTAAAAAACAACGATGATTTGTAAAATTTTTCTTATACTTTTACTTTTATCTTTTTAAATTGCTATATAAATTAACACAGAAACCAAGTTTCGACATCCGAATAATATTTTAACAATATCCATTATTTTGAACGATAAAAGATCAGCATTTACTATTTAACTTAGAATTTATATACATATATTTGCATTGAAACTTAAATATAGGAAATGAGAAGCAGGTAAATAATGCAAGATTTTCTATAATAACAGAAATATCTAATATAGATTAATATATTAAGTCATATAACTATCTTTGGATTGATATAAGCACAATTTTATCTTTTTTATATGATGATTAGTCATTATAATAAGTCGCTTGTCTCATATGGAAATATTCGATTATCCTTTTATTAACTTATTTTATAACAATTTCAGTCTCCGACCGATCTGTATCTCAATCAACGGTGATAGATATATTTTAGTATTATCAAATTTTCCGTACTATAATTCAATTTTGAAGACACGTTGAAGATAAAACATATGTTCGTATTTTCTTATTTCGTATAATATATTCAAAAATACATGGAATGAAAGAATGGAATTACAAAAGATAAAGAGAATATATGAATTTAATAAGCTCTCACTGTATTTCAAATTTTCTCTATTCAATTATTTCTCTAACCAACAATATAAGATTAATTTTTCAGAGAACTCAACTGATTTAATTATTCTATGTATCCTCTTTTACCAATACCAATAGATTCTACTATTTAATAATTAATATGAAACAATCAAGAAATACAATTTAACAATATAAAATAAATTGTATCAATTACATGATTAAAGAGACAATGAATGATTATATAAATACTTTTGTAAGTGAATATAATCAGTAGCATGAGATCATTTATTGTTATATATTATGGGTGTCTACGAAACATTATGAATGTGATAGAACATGTGTGAAAGTTATCAATAGATGTTCAACTTTTTTTTCGTAGTTTTTCTTATGCATGGATTGACTTTTTTCTTTCTCTCTTTCATTTATTTCTGCGTTCGTATGTGGGCTATTATTAGTCATCTTATATGTTTCTTCGTTACCTGTACATCTATGTTCGATATGGTTCAATAAATAATATAACACATGGTAATAGTTAAAGAACGAACGAATGTATATCGTCGTTTCGATAAAGTAGGATTGAATAGAGTATACATCGATTGCAAAGAGTCATACTACTGAGCCTTAACTTGACAAAAACATTTGAGTAAGTGATTTTATATAGTGTTTCATCAGAAATGTTAGTTTTTATTATCTATCATTAACGGTAACTTTATTTCAACTAATTGTTGTGTTTTGACACAATATATGTTAGGTATAATGAGAGTGCTAGTTGTCTAGCATTAATTTTTTATTCGAGAAATAGACCTTATAATATTCAAAAACTAAAAATAAATCACATGATAGCAAATATGGTAGAATAATATTTCACATAGGTTATATAACGCTTAGTTTGAAAAGTTTCTTCGTCATTCTTGTTTTATTTTGATTGCAATCAACCATGTTTTTTTCTCATTTATTTTACACATATTTTATAAGTTAGTTCCATGTAATGAAATGATATGAATATATCTTCTGTTTTCGAAGTGTTTTTAGATAAAACAATACACTATTCTATTTGTAAAAGAATTATTAATTCATATATCAAACGAGTATTTTATTATGGCTCCGATTAGAATGTCACGTGTTTCATATCGTCGATTTAAAACTATTGCAAAATTAACCATCATGGTTCTCTGTACCGGAAATTTTCTTCTAATGATTATGACAACAAGATTATTAAAAGAAACAGTACAACTTTCACAACATAATATTACCATATGGAGTAATGACTTTCATATAAGGTATCAAAGATAGTATCTTAACTATTTTAATTCTAGGCACAGAATATTTTCTAATATCTCTTATTTTAATTTCTATTTGTATATTTAATAGTACAATACATGATATTAAGCGTCAACTTTTATCATTTGATGTTGAATTGATCGATAAAAGTTTATCAAATCATTGCCATTTAACTAAAACATGTGCAAAAAATCTAAAAGTTTTGGATAAAACAAATGGCATATCTCCTAGTATCGAAGAACGACAGAAGTTCTATGAAGCATATAAAAATGATCCAGAAATGACTCAAGTTGATGCATTTATATGTTTTCATCCGACAGCAATGTGTGAAGTATTTATGCCTTTTAATCGACCACTGATTATTATAGCATCAACTCGTTATGAAATGGGACGATTTTCTAAGGAAGAATGGATTAAATGGAATAAAAATCTTCAACTTATAGCTTTAAATCCTCGGTATGTATTAAGATCAATAATAATGATCTAAAACAGACATTTTTTTATCTCAGTTTTCTACATATGACTGAGATCTTACAATTGTCAGAACATGAGTTTGTTTATTCTTAATATCATTAGATGAAAATTTAGAAATCGAGAAATATTTAGATATGTTTAAAATTATGAGAATGGTAGATGTTGTCTCTAAGTGTTATGTACAGATCCAGGAATTAAATTTGTTCCTTTTCAAAAACAATCGAACATTTCTAATATGTATATTCCTGGCGTAGTTGTTGTTGTTCTGAGAATTCATCAGCTTCTTTGTAGTTTTTATGATACGATTAGATTGAATTAACAATTGTATACGATGTACCAATATAAATATTATTCTAAACCTTTTCAATAGATTGTTCCAGAAAAAAATTCTTAAAAACTATTTTTTATTTTGCCTTAAAATAACTAACAAAAGAGAGCACTCATCTATAAAAATTGTATCTGTTTTTTTATTCTTATTAATTAGTAACATTGTAGCTGCTAACAATTTATACGATGCTGAATATATACGATATTTTACTGGTATTACACCAATTATTATACCATCTTTATGTGATTATACAAACGTATCATATGCACCAATTATTAAAAAACCATTTCTTATTGCAACTATGTATGTAGATAAATTTCGTTTTCAATTTATGAGAAATTTAAAAAGTTCATTGAAACGTTCAAATACATCGATAACTGTTGGTTATTTACGAGATATCTATAAAGAACGTTATGAATATTCTGATATTGCTAGTCATCCTGGAATTATTTATATTCCATATCAAGTATCCCTTATGAGTTTATTTGAACAATATCGAATGAATATTCCACTCTTTTTTCCATCAATTGATCTTCTTACTGAATGGCATTATACACATCATGTTATTGATCAACGAACATGGGATACAGTATATAAACATCCAAGTAATACTTCGATTATACCAGGTGTTCTAGGATCTGATATTCCTGATCCTAATAATGAATTCGATCGCAAAGCAATTCGTTATTGGTTACAATTCTCTGATTTCTATCAATGGCCACATATAACTTACTTTAACTCTATTGATGATCTTACCATAAAACTAACTAGTACAAATTTAACGGAAATTAGTCGAAATATGAAGATATACAATACAGACTTAAAACAGAAATTATTTCAGCAATGGAACCATATACTTCAGAGAATAAGTTCAAAATAAACTATGAAGTGCATCAATGCTAGTCAGATTATATTTTTATTGAATTCAACATGTTGAAACCAACTGTTTTCATTATAGTGACAATCATTGGCATAAAGTTTGATATTATTATAACAATACGTATATAGAATTATTTTGATTCTTTTTATAATTTATGATTAAAGATATGGTTCTTATGGAGTATTATTTAATCAATCTATAAATAAAGGTATTTTTTTTGAAATTTTGATATTTATCAGTATTATTCATTATATAGATTCCAACAAAATTAACCTGTATATTTTCTGTCATTTATTAATTCAAATCGCTTATATAAAGCATTTTTTTATTTTGTTATATTTTTATATATGAATATGTTTAATTCGTTCCTCTGAAGAAACTAATCTGTTTTTTATGGATGACTAGTACTACTGGTATATTATAGTAAAATTATATTTATTCTCATGCGAATCTTTTACGAAATACTTCTAATTCGAATTACTAAAAATAAAAGATTGTTTTAATAGATGACTATATCCACATGAAATGATGATACTATTCAGTTTAATATTAACCATTGAAAATATCTTCAAACATTGTAATTGTACCTCTGACTGAATTATTATTTTATATTAGAAAAAATGATGATGAAAATGACTTACAGAGATTATAAAACTACTAGTGAAATCGATACTGCACTAAAAGTTATCACATATTGAATGATCAAAAAATGTATGAAACAGTGACAGTACTCTTCCTATAGCATAATGATTCAATGTTCGAAGTGGTTGATGGTTCAAAAGTATTTAGTGGGATCACGACGAGGTTGAGCGATATATGCTTTGCCATTATTCACATTGTGAGTCATCTGTATTACGGTATAGGCTTCAATGATAAATGTATATTTATGCTCGATTCAATAAGTGACCCTTCGACACGATGAAAAAATTGACAGTCAGCTTAATTTCATCACGAATGACCATATATGTTGTTTGGAACGTTGATGTTGTTAAAAGAAATAAATTCACATGAAGTAAAACTATACAGAAGAAAAATCTTACCCGATATTGTTGTATCGTTTGATACTGATATTTATTTTACTACAGTGGAAAATAACGATATGTAGTATATGACGAGCAAACTAAAGTTGAATTATTAACAGTTAGAGATCTAATTAGCTTGCTCTGATTTTTATCGTATACCTATTATTGATTAAAAAAATGAGCAAATATAATCGATAAAGTTTACTCGCAGATCTTGAGTTTCTGTTTTTTAAGATAAAATCGAAAAAGAAAGAGATTAATTTGATTAAATATCGTATAGCAAATTATATTCAAATATTGACGAGAGCTTTTTAATACAAAATGGTATAGATTATCTTATATAGCACACACGTCGATATCCTACTTCGTTAGCATTTGTATGTGCTGAATCATCACTTCGATAATAGAAAAAAAGTATCAAGGATTTTTCTTTGAAAATAATCACATTTAATATGTCTCAAGAGTATAATAAGAGGAAGACGAATAAAAGCTAGACGTTTTATTTTTCTTTTTTAAACTTTCATGATTTTCAAAGTGGTTACATTTTTTCGTTCTATTTATTCACGGATACAAAAAATTATTTCAGTTTTATTTCGAAATCAATTTTTCGTTTTCCATTGGACATTTGATTTTGAATTTCCAGTGCTTGTTGTTTTAATTTTTCGTCTTGTGACATATTTCTTTTACCGTGTAATATCACTTTTTTTAATTTACGGCATCCCGTTACTAGACTTTTCCATTCGTTGATATCTAATAATTTTTCGATGCTGCCTTGATTAATAATAATATGAATACATTGAATATTTGTCATGATTTTTATAAAATCAATTATTGTCTTTAACAAACATGTGGTATAGGATTGGAAACATTTGTTCACTATTGTCATGGAAATATGCTCTATATTAAGTATCAAATGTTCGATAGTGTAATTGAGAGTATTTAATTTTTGGAAAATGAGATCTGTACGACGATGAGAACAAAGTACATTTCGACAATGTATTTCGAATTGTTTTATTGGACTGTTGAGGTAATTGAATATTTTCATAAAACTATGAAAACACATTTGTTCTTCATAAAAAAGTGAAAGACAAGTAAGCCTTGTAAAATATTTTTGAAAGTCAATGATTTGATTTTTCTGAAAATTGACAAGAGTAAGTTTCTTAACATGATTGAAAGTAGCTGGCGGAGCCAGTTCTATCGTTGATTTATGATGATCCGCTTTAATACGTAACGATACAATTTGTTCAGGCATGATTGTGTGAATCATCGTTCTCATAAATGTTTCCGAAGGTTCTATAATAGGCAGTTTTTTGTTGTATCTCCATAATAAACAAAGAACATCAGAGGAAAATGCAGTAACAACATCGTTTAATGAAAGATAGTTAGCTACTTCGAGAATAAGTTCCCAACAAAGACCAGTCTTGCTACGAAAGTCGAATGACTGAGATAAAATTAATAATAAATTATGAAAATAATGAATAATAAAAGCTTACGAGATATTTCTCATTTTCTTCAAATTCTTCTTTGAATTTTAACAGTTCATCAAATAATGTTTCAAGATTTAACTTTTGGGTAGTACGCATTAAACTATCATATTGGAGTAATAATTCAAATCTATACTGAGATGTTCTATGAGTATTATTTTTGTCTAAAGATTGTCGTATGACACCGATGAACATTGGACATTGCTCGGCGGAAAAATCAACAAAAGATTCATTTGAAAAAAATTCTTTCGAAACTTCGATCAATCTATTCAGAATAAATCAGCAAAATCAATAAACTAGTTTACATACATCTTTTTATTTGATTCAAACGAAATATCACATGGCCAAATAATGTAATTTTCACGTAAATAATCAATAAGAAACTTTGAACAGAATATTTCCACATAGAATTTAGAATTCCGTGTACTTTCCTGATGATGTATGTATATTAGTAATGGACGAGACTAAAATATGATAAATCAAAGCATTAATATATATATCCATTTATAAAAATAAATTTAAATGAACTTTTTCCATATTTTCTGAGTTAAATGCTGATTGACAAGCTTCCATAAAAGATCCTTCGAAAAACGTCGGACATATACCACAGCAACGCATAAAATAGTCCTTCAAAGATTCAATACGAGTAACCTGATTTCGACATGCAACAGCAGCTATTTTGAATAATATATACATATACAACAGTGAATAAGTCTATTACTTTAATAAAAGATAACTTACAAGGACGATTTCTAATGAGAGAACGATTATTGGCGACATCCATCTCGTTATTCTATGTAGAAAAAAATACAGGTTAAAAAATTGTTTTGTATATCTGTGAAGCAGTATATTTACCACTTTTCTGATGATGGAAAAGGGAAACGTATTCTGTCCTTCTGCCATTGCTATAAAGACAAATGCAACTCTAAGTTGTACTTTATTACTGATTTATACATATTAAATTTGGTAAAAACCGATTTTATTTGTTCCAACTAAGCGTGACTCATATTCTTTTACTATTGCGTAAGCCAGTGGTTAAAGGTAAGAAGCAGAAAAGACACGTGTTATTTATTTTTCTGTCACTTCCGAGTGTGAATCGAAACGAATAAAAAGCAATTGATCATAATTTTTCTACTCATGGAATTGTTTTTTCAGAGTTCATTAATCTATTTAAGTTGAATTTTATGACTGATCATTCAACAAATTAGTTCGCTACACTTTGCCAACAAAACTTGAAATCTGTTAAAAATATTTCGCTACTCGCGGTGTACCCTTGAAACTACTAGATTTAGTAGGATGAGACATGAAAAGATTTTGTCGGCAAAGGGATTACGACCCCAACAAACAGCTCGATTATTTTATATACTATTAGTAAGATTAAATAATGGTATAAAGAAACATAGTTTTATACATGATGAAATCGATTATTCGCAAAAGTTGAAAATATGCCTTTTCATGCAGTTATAGAGCTCTAAATTCGAAGCATTTGATACAAATTTTTTTTAAGAAGTTTTATTTTGATAAAGGTAGATTAAAAATATTTTTGTCGTAAAACACAAAAACGAGTTTTTTCACATGATCGAGATTAGATTTATGCTTTGATTCTGTCTTATTTTATTACAGCCTATATTTATCTTAAATATACAAGATGACTTTTTTTATTTCTATTTAAAAATCAAAGAATAAGTTAAGAAAAAAATTAACAGGCTTAAAATAGATTGTTGAGTAAGGTTTAGTTCTTATGCCAAATATATTTTCTCATTATAATATTAAACTATATTTGATAAGATTGCAAAATAAATTCCTTTTTGTGCGTATGACTTTTGCATAGTTTCAATCTGATCAACTTCATTAGATATGAAATTTTTGCGATTTGAAAATATGGAATTAAAGAAGATTCACAAAACAGATAAAATAGGTTTATCAAATTGATGATTGAGATCTCTTTGCTATTGTACATTTTGCCAAATAAAGACGAGAGCTCTCTATTTTACATTAATTTCTTATGTTTCGAAAACGAAAATATTGTTTGTTTTTGTTTTACAAAGTTTAAAAATCATTATATTAAAAATAACTAGGATTGGCGTAGTCACATGTCGATGAATAGGTATGGATGAGAGTGGGGATCTTACATATATCATATACTCAAATCTATCGCATTTCATTATTTTACAAGCCTATTGTTTATTCCACCGTCGTCTCGTTACTACAGAAACTTGTACTCTGACGCTTGTTGACCTTATCTCTTCTCGAAACTACGAAAATTCATTCATTGTCCATTGATCATGGTCACCAGGAAGATAAGACAGTAGGAGTTGAAAATTCACGACGTATAACTTGCACTTATATGTTTTCTTTGAAAAATATATGTAAGCTTTACAAAAATTCATTACCAGAAAAATAAAATAGATAGAAACATCAATAAATGCTTCGGTTTCCAAAAACAAATACTAACATTTATAAGTTTATTTTCTGATTAGAGATATCTTCGATATGAATTAATAGATTCAGTATAATTTGATACCTACTATTTACATCGATATAGTTATACTTTGCTGAACATCGTATTTCAAAAAACGTTTCTTTAATGATGAAAGAAATCAAATCAAAATTGGAGGATCAGTGTTAATGAAAATATTATATTCAATCTATACCTATAACCCCATATCCTTATTTCTTTTATTATCTTCTATTATTCTTGAGTATATTCTTGTAAACTAAAATCATTATATTCTTTTAATAAAAAAACTTTTAATTAATGTTGATAGATTCTCTTGAATCTAATTTTAGAGAGTAATTATTTAGCATAACTGTTAAAAAAATATTAATACTTTTGCATTAAATTAAAAAATAATTCAATGCTTTGATATTAGGATTAAAAAAACTAATTTAATATTTTGAAATCAGCATTAAGTTAGCATTAATGTCATGCTAATATTTGTTATAGGTAAGTGTAATTTTTTTCAAATATATTGTTTCAATTTTAATATTGAAGCATATCTAGGTAGATTCTCTTTATATTACTTTCTATCGGAAAACATCATGCGCATGTAAGGAGAAAGATGAGAAATGAGCTCAGAAATCACTCTTCAGTTATCTAACCTCATTATAATCACATTTTGGATGTCAAGAAGAGGATAACTATTTATACAGTCATCATCAAAATAAAAACAATATTAAGTTCTTGTTCTATTTTACCCTGATAATTTATTCACTTCAATATCTATCATACGATCGATGTTTTGATCATTTTTTGGAGATCTCTTTTTGACATCAAAAGTATCATTGTAATGTGCATTTAGATACTTTGAGAATGACTCTTTCACAATCTCTTCTAGTTAATTAGCTGATATTTGAATTCACTTCTCATCTTTGCTTCTTTCTTCTCATATACACATAGTGTTTTTTAGTAAAAAGTAATA
>CAJNOI010001176.1:0-17572 GCA_905250115.1 Adineta steineri | reverse complement strand
CAGGACAGCCCTGTCCACCCCTTCACCTACACCGACACTCACTTTCATAGATCCATCCCCTCTAGCCAGCTTCGCTATTTTAGGATATTACCTTTTTGTAAACATGAATCTGGCGAAGAAGATACAACAAACTCGTAACACGAACAGACTCAACTAGAAAAGTTTGTAGTTTGAAAGGTTCTTCAAATTTCATTACAGTCTATATAATATTTATTTTAATATAATTTATGTGCATATTTTAGATACCCAAAATTGTGTAGAACGCAAAAGACTTTTAATCTCAACTTATTCTTCGCATAATATTTTAAATAGCTATTACTGATCGTTTCAACAAGAATGTGTTCCTCCAAGAACTCTGTCTTTCACTAGTTAAAGAATAATAGAAGTTGCTGTTAAAAAGAAGAGCAAAATAACACATTCTTATAAAGCGTAACCTATTACCTCAGCAGATGGTCGACTATTAGATAAGTTCATACTCATCCTTCAGGGAAAACAAAATCAGTTTAATCAAAGAGGCAGAAAGATTTAACTGTACCACCAAATGTAGTAATACAATACGAGCGTCTAAATGTGAAAAGAGTAGCGATGAAAAACATCGCAGTTTTTTAAATGAAGTTCTACGTCCTGTAGTTGGTAAAAAAATTCTTCTTCTACTCGATTTTTCGAGAATTCAAAATGATCTAAAAAAATTAGAGCAATATTGCTAAATTAATATAGTCAGTTATTGATTTTTCCCAAAGGATCACCTGGTCCTATTCAACCAGAAGTAAGCACAGGACAAACTTTTAATCCATACTTTCTTCAATTTATTCCTGTATCCTAAATATCATAGCTATTTTATAAACTATAATTAATTAAATAAATACAAAAAACAGCAAACAATGTATAACTTTTCACTAATACATGTATTACGATCCAAAGTACATTATATAACAAGATTCGAAATGAAAATGGCGTACCATTGCATAGAAATATCTATGAATAGTATCAATAACAGAAAATTGAATAGATGCAAGAATATGTGTTTAAAGAACATAGGTACTTATAATGAAAGTTCCTATATAAAAATAAAATAATTATTATTCAAATAAATGTTCATATTTTCTCATTAATCTGATGAATAAGATGTTGTTCAGGATTTAGACTGGTTTTTCTTTATTGTATAACTAATCCAGCTCCATAAAACTGTCTTTCTACACTTGCAGAAGTAGCTGGTATTGAAAAAATACATCGATCAAATCTTTCTTGTTGATCGTTTCAGAAGTTTAGTTTTGTGTCGATGGGGGTGTTTTATTTCAATGATACCTACACGCACACCCCACACCCTTTTGACAAAGTGATTATCGGCAAAGTGTAGCAGACCTTAACAATATCATTGCTTTTTTGATCAGAAATAGATTTATCATTCTAGAAAAAGAAATATATTGCGTGTAAAGATATTTTTTCCTCACTTTTTCAATACGAGTAATAATATTGTTGAGCCCAAGTTGAGCTGTATATATTCCTTTAGTTGTATTAAAAATTCCTTGATTTGCAATACGTTCAATAATATTGTTCATAGTTGTTTGAGTTTAATTTTTTCTTTCTTCGTTTGGAGGTGATATGAAGTTCTATAGATATGACTATATCCAACAAGGTGTTGGATATTCTCCATCAGTTGGTTTATAAAATATAATCCTTGATAACTAGGAATAGCAGCTGGTACTCCATATTTGCAAAAATATTCGGTAAATAGGTTTTGAGCAGTTGTCTCTGCAGTACAATTAGGTAATATGACGGGTGAAATAATCAGTTATAACCAGGACGTGTCGATTTTCACGAAGAGTACGTTTTTGAAGGGCCGCAGTAGTCAATTAAGAAAATCAGGGAAACAATTTTTACGTCCCTCTATATGAATAACCTTTTCAATATTGTATTCTTGAATTAAATTAGTAATTCGTTTTACCCGTGCATTATGTACTCATTTTTCCATAATATGACACAAAGGGCAATGATCATTACGTAGAATAATGCCGCGACCTAATAGGATAATTTGGATACGTGTAAAATACTTGTACATTGCGAGAGCCTCTTTCTGTATAGTACTATATTAACGTTCACATGGTGTCATTACTTGTGAATGGTAGTATAAGTTGCGAATTTCACCGTTTACCTTTTGTTTTAGTACACCACCTATACCAATACTACTAGCGTCAGTTGTGAGCATTAAACGAATGTTCTCTATCGGATAATTAAGAAATAACTGCTTACTAACAGGCATCGGTTGTAATTCATGAAACGCTTTCGATTGAGCATATTGCCATTTAATTTTATGTCGTTTATCTTTCGTTAAATTGGTGACGTCGTGTATTGGTGCTGCGACAGTAGCAAACTGAGGAAGAAATTTTCGATACCAATTCAAAGAGCTGATAAATTTATTGGCTTGAACGGGAGTTTTTGGTTCTTTAATCGTAATAATGGTGTCGATTCGTTCTTGTAAAGTTGTAATGCGATGCTTACTGGTAGTGTGACCTAGATAATCAACTTGATTAGTGGCAATGACACACTTAGGATGATTAAGAATGAGATTATTAGTTCGTAACGCAATGAGAACAGCCTCTAAATGTTGAAGATGTTCTCCGAAAGATTTAGAAAAAAGTATAATATCATCCAGGTAAACGGAAGAAAATGATCAGTCATGATCTTTTGAAAGGTGGGAAGCGAATTTTTCAGTCCCATCGGTAAGACATTAAATTGATATAAGCGAAATGGGTAACAAAAGCAGTTTTTTCTTTATCTGCGTCACGTATCAATATTTGATAAAATGATAGATAATATTATTATTCCCATAAATTCCATGATCGCCTATTACAAATAAATGAAATAATTATGTCACTATGATGAATGAAATATAAATTAAGTTTACCTCTTAGAATATCTTCAATTGAAGTATGTAAAAAATGATCTTCTATAGCATGCATAAATGCATTTGAGTTTATTATTAATTAAAACTGAAAGTTTGCCAACTCTTCTTAGAGCTTCGTGATGACTTTGTATTGTATCCGAATGTTTATTGACAAGCCGCATTGTTTGATCAGTAGCTTGTTGTGTATTGTTCACTTCCATAGCTGGTTAGAGTTCACCTTCTTTAAGTTGTAGAATTTGAGCTTTCTGAAGTGTTGAATATGATTCTTCTATTGTCTCCAGTTTATTCTTTAAGTGCATTATTGTTTGAATCATATTCACGACATCTAAGGATAGCTGCGCTACCCATACCAATAGAAATTGGAATTAAATAACACATCTCTGCTACCATTGAGATGACTGTCGGAAACGTGATAATTTTGTTTGCTGGTCTATAATCTGATTTATATTGTGAAATAAGTCCAGAAGTTGAGTGAACAATATTCAGTCTTGCTATTATCAAATCATCTGATTTGAAGAATTTTGTGAGGGTGATTACTAAAAACAAAACAAATCTCAGATTAATACTTGCCATAAGATCAACTATTTTATTGTATAAGACCTTAATCTTCCTTTCTTTGGTAATATTCCTCTTCAAAATGACTGTTCTTATAAATTTATTCTCTCGACTGTATGGAGGGTGATGGGCATTGAAGTGAAATGCATTTCTCTGTCCGTGGTCTTCTAGCAGGGCAAAGTTAGTACATATTGTTTTGGTATCGGTGGTTCAGTAAGAATTGTTTGATTCCATGAGTGAAGTTCTATTCTACAAAGTAATATGAAAAGAAAGCAAAATAAGACAAAAACGAAAATAAGAACCGAAACTTACTTATTAAGTTAAAGTACTGAGTGAGTAGAATTGTTTGATGAATGATATGAAAAATGTGCAAACTGCTATATATATATATATATTGTACCAATAGATTATACCCCCTTCATATTCACATATCCTCGTTACCTTATTATACCTTTCTCATATTCACATATCTACGTTATCTCATTTTTAGATCAGCCTTGACTCATAGTGTAGATATAATAAACGTAGACGTCGGTCTTCTATGAGCGAGTGATGATATAAATATATATATCCTTGTGTCTATGGTTAGTAAACGATAACCTTCTATCTTATATAAGAAAATGGAAGAGTCAAGAAAAAGAATGTGCGTGGGAGAGATAACGTGGATATAAAAGGAGGAGTCGAAGAGTAAGACGAGGAGTATAATTTTAGTGAGTGAGTTGGAGCATTTTATATAGAAGACTGGTAAGAACATTATCTTCTTTTTACAACATTCGTGTGTATTTATATTTATTTATTTTATTTTATATTATTCTTTGTAGTGGTATTAACTTATCAGCTATTGTATGTGTTTATTATTTAATCAATCTAAATAAATATTATGAAACTCGTAACGTATATTTCATTTTGTGAATTAGAAACGAAAAAAGTATTTTTATCAAAGAAATATTTCGTTACATATATATATATTAGAGGAAAGTATGAGTATTCTTGTTATCACCTTCAACCATGATACGCCGTTCTCTTTTTTTTCTTCTCTTTACGTCATAAATACATTGTTGAGTTATATAAACATAATAAGATTCTTGGGTTATTTGCATGTGCGCAGAATTTTTGAGTAATATGTATTTTTGTTCTTATTTCTAGATATATATACGTCGATGGGTCAGTGAACGATGAGCACATGAGTGTTTAGGTCCATAATATCGACGAAAACAAAGAAAGCCAAGGCAAATATAAATCGACATGGATACAGGAATCTATCGATGTCATCTTTTCCAGGCCAGCGCCCTCACCCACACTCAGATACTTGTGTGCGTAAGTATTCGTGTGCTCATCGTTCCGGTTCCCATTCAAAACTTACACACAATGGCAGTAAACACAAGATCAAAAACAAAACAGACGACCGTCGAACCAGTTACTACCAGCGAGGAAGCAGAACAGACGACCGTCTAGCCAGCAACTACCAACAAGGAAACAGAACAGATGCCCTCCGAACCAGTTACTACCAGCAAGTAAACAAAACAGACGACCGTCAAACCAGCTATTATCAGCAAGCAACCAAAAACACACGAATTTCTCAACAAACTAACTAAAGACGACGCGAAACTTTTTATAAACCAGATTTATAAGTCTACCAGTTGTGATTTTTTATCAACAAAGAACACATCTTTCCATTTATCGATCTGGCTGAGCTTCGAACTCTGGGAAAGTATTCGTGACCAAGACGGTGAGTAATTCTTTATTTTATTGATTAGTTGGCAGTTATTTTTCTTTTTAGGTGATTATTTAACTAAATGGATGCGATGTTATGGTTCACCAAAGACAAGAAACCAATGGAATCATCAATTTTTTCTCATCACATTGTGCTTCGTTCAAAATTAGATAAATTACCACTACTTTCTACCAAGAAAACAGGTTACCGAGGTGAGTACATACAATTTTTCATAAAATTTAACCTGTATTTTCTCATTTTTAGCATCTCATCTATGTGATACAACTGGGTGTTTATCCGAAAGCCATATTATTGTCGAAACAGAAGAACAAAACGATTCTCGAAGATTTTGTCAAGGCATATTTTTACACATCTATCAACATTCTAATGGCAATAAAAAATCATTCAAATACAGTTGTCGCAAGATCAAAATTATGATAACAGATGATAGTAAACTTTCATCTCTTTGTGGATAGTTTTTTCTTTTGTTCAAGAAAATTTGTATTTTTGAAAAATATTTTCAAATTTTCTCTGCACTATATAGAAGGCAGTAGCTGCCTAATTCGAGTACGAATATAAATGGAAAAAATTCAAAACCAAGTATTTTCACAAAAAAAGAAATAGAAATAGATTTCATAATTATAGTTTGATAGTTTCGAATCAAATGCATAATACTGACAACACAAGCAAAAATAAAAAGAATACAAACATAACATAGCTTGTCTTTTCAATACAATGAGACGTCGATAGATATAGAATGATTAATAAAATTTCTTCAATGCGTATGAGAAAATGAAATGAAAATGAGAACAAACTGCTCATCCTCAATTTAAATGAACGAAATCCTCTTTAAAAACAAAGATAAATAACATCTTTATCGTTATAAAATAAATATAAAACAAACAATAAAGATTCTTTTTTCTATCAAAATGTACTTTTTCATTTTCTTGGACTAGCTCACATAAAATTATGATATTATATCGTTAACTATAATATAGAATAATGTTTTCCGTATATATCGTTTCTTGTATGTTTCTTTTTTTGATGATATGGCATATAGACATGATGATGATAAGAAAGAGCATTGATAAATGTATTCTGTTGTTATGCTGGGTATTTGATATGTGCTTATTGCATGAAAATATGTATATTTATTCTTTATTTTAACTTTATTTTTATAATTAATTGAAAAATATATTATTTGATTGTGAAGAATAAAACATATATGAGATATTTATTGTCATTAATATAAATAAAAACATAAAATAAGAATAAATAAGTACGAAATGATTTAAATAAGAATAAAATAAATATTTTCACAACATAAATACAATTCAGTTTTTTCTTTTTTTTTCTTTTAAATAATTAATTTGAAAAATTGAATAATAAAATAAATTGAAATAAAATAAAATATATTATTGTTGATATTTTCTAAAAATAAATTAATGGTAAAAAAAATAAAAAGAGTTTATATTAAATGAATTTATTTACTTATTCCATTATTTGTCACTGTTAATGATCGATTTGCATTAAGACAATTGGTTAAATTAGAATTACAATTATCTTGAGCACAAAAACAAACTTGCTGAATAACAGTAGAATTATCAGTTGGATTTGTTGCATTTGAAAATATATAAAAATATGATGAACTTTCATTATAATATTGTTCAATATTTGAAACTTGTTCAGAATAAATAGACATAATTTCTTCAACTAAGAAGAATCCATAGTCATCACTGGTCAATGCTATTGATTCAGATTGATCTCCATCAAAAAAGATGAGACATAAAACTGTATTGTTAATAACATAATCATTACATTTTGTTATATTAATATAAGGACTTTCATTTTGATACATTATACAATGATAACTTACACTTAACGATTCACTTACAGAAATTTTTGAATCCATACATGAAATTGATGTTTCTAATTGAGGAAGAAATGAAGGTAAAACAGATGGTAAAGAATTTGATTGAGTTTGACTTTGAACAGAAGATTGACATGAATCAATATCTGTATTACAAAAATCTGTAGCACAAATACAAAGTGTTGATATATTAAATGTTTCATATGAAAGTGGTGAACAAATTCCATAACCAACATCAGTTTTATCAGAAAATCCTTGACATCTCTCTGAAATACTTTTATATGTATTTGTTATTTGAATACAATCATTATTAATTGATGAAACTGAACCGTTACTAAAAGATTGATAAACACAATATTCACAATTAGTAACATTATAAACATTATTGTAATCATTATATTGACATGTTAAACTTAAACGATTTTTTGTTTGATTAGTTATCATAAATTGATCAATATTCATAAATCCTTCACAAGTTATAACAAAAAATAAAATTAAGAAAAATAATTTTTGTAACATTATTGTTTTTGAAGTTTTTCTTCAAATAAAATAATATATAAAATGATAACAATTCTAGGAAAATATTTTTTCTTATATAAATTTTGAAAACAATTTATTTGTTTTTTCTTTATTTTAAGTATGACATTTAAGAGAATAAATTTTATAAATATTCAAAAATATTTTCTCGGTAAATATAAAAAGAACTTAATAGCGTTTAATAGCTTCCACGAAAACTATCAATTGTCGTCTGCTTTCAACATATAATTTTGAGAAAAATATTTCTTTTCTTTTATCAAATAATAATTATAGTCTTTTCACTCATTTTCTTAACATGCAAGTAAATGAATTTATTTATTCATCTATCAAGATTTCAGTGACCTTGACATAAAATTAATTAATTTTGCACTTATACTATATTTTATTATCGAACAACACATTTACATATTTTAAAACTGTACGAGTATAGACATCTGTGTCGCTATCTATTACTTATCTATTTTATTCGTTCCTATAATTAAATTATTTTATATCATTTGAATATCAAAAATGTCTTTATCGTTACGTCCTTTTGTAGGTATTGCTGTCATTGCTGTTTATCCTAGTCGTTATCCTCAAAGTGTACTTATATCTGAACGTTTATCAAGTCATGGTAAAGGTGGATATCAATTACCAGGTGGTCATCTTGAATATGGTGAATCATTTGATGAGTGTGCAAAACGAGAATTAAAAGAAGAGACAAATCTTGATTGTTCATCGTTTAAATTAGTACATGTTACAAATACAATTTTTTCTAAAGAAGATGGTGGACCAAAACATTATGTTACACTTTTTATGAAAACAATTGTTCAAGATGATTCAACATTAAAATGTATGGAACCACAGAAAAATTCCGATTGGATTTGGACGAAATGGAATGATTTAAAAACAAAAAAATTATTTACACCTCTTCAACAAGCAGTTGATGATTCCAATTTTAATCCATTTGATGATTGAAAATTATTTTTTATTTTAATTATTTTCACTATTATAAGATATTATCTGATGACTATTTTTAAAAATAAAAATACTACTTAAACATTTTTCTTTTTCCATTAATAAGCGGCATATAAGACGTGAAAAATAGATGTTATAACTAATTTAATTTATTTTTAAAGTTTGATAATCTATATTATGTAAGATCTCAACGATATTTTAGAGACATTAAAGCATGAGTTTAACAGAAGGTAACAGATAATGATAAGATTATTTCCAGCGTGGGTGTGTTGGTAGTTGATTTCTATTGAAGATTTTTGGATCGTTTCCTAAGTTTATGTGTTTGTAAGTATTCAAAAGACTCACTTTACCGAGTAAATCTACGCTATCTTCTGTACTGGTTACTTCTGACGACATATATCCTTATCTAGCACATAATATGTACTACACATTATAATACAGCTAGACTCGAAATTCAATTTATTATCTCAATGTACAAGAAAAGATCAGTTAGTGCATTTATACTAGAAGTTTATTCTTTGTGACAACGAGTAGCTTGATGATCAAATTCTGTAGAAAAACTAAACCCGGCTCGAATTTATTCAATAAAATATAATCTCTTATATCATCAATATCAAGCAAATTTTCTAAAGTTCCATTTCTTCCAAAGCATTATCAATTAGTAATTTTAAACGTGCCATATTTACAATAATAGATGCTTGGTTTCGAGCATCACCACCTCTTGCATAATCAAATTCATATTCCTTTCGTCCATAGATCTGATAATATTGTTTTCGAACATGAGAAATATGATTTAAGAATGCACCATCCATTGTACCACTTTCACCCATATTAAAACCTTGCAGTGGATCAGTAACATAATAATCCATTACTATTGCATGTGCACCATGTGGTAGCATCGGTAGTGTTAATGATACACCACCACATGGTGTAATTAAAATAGTTGTATGTAATAGTTTCTCAATCTGTTTATCAAATGGAATAGTATGCCATTCAATTACCTCAGTAGATATATTCGGATAAGTAGTTCTAATGAATATTTCTACTTCTTTCAAGTTCACAATTGCACGATGTCTCTTTGCACCAGAACGCATGTTTACAGAATGTGATTTATTAGTAATGATAATATGATGCTTTTTCGGAATAAAATTAGGGTCAAATCCGTTATATTTTATAATTTTTGATCTCCAATTATAGAAAAGTGCTTCACGTCCATGATTTTCTTTTATTTGTATTATTTCGAAAATAATCATGTGTCCTCCAACAAGTAAATTATCAAAACATACATATTTTGTATTGAAAGATTTCATATATGCCTCGAATTCTACCATAGGATTATCTGTTAATGCACCTATTACATATTGATAATATGTGCGGAATAGAGTTGTATTTGCTGTTTTATTTAAATGCATAATAACTAATTTCCGATCAGCTATATTCATTCGTTCCATCGAATATGAGATGGATCCAAACTCTTCCCACAGTCCATGTCCAATGTTGACAGGAGCAAAACGAGTTTTGAAAAGACTATGTAATTGATGAAGTCTTGTGAAGTGTTTTGTTGGATATGTTACATCTACAATAACTGGTGTAAATGGTGTCCCTCCACCCATCGAAAGTGATACAAATCCAGTTTTATTATTATTTGTACTGAACTGATATAACATACCTTTAGCTGAGTCATAAAAAATTGGTTTTGATTTACTTTGAGCTAATCGAAAATACTCAAATCGACTAGTATCTTTGTTATAGCACGTATTTTTAAATATACAAAGACGATATTCCCATTCATTAATATCGTTTCCAGCTCCGGTACAATGAAATTTAGAGAAATGTTGATGTTTTTGCCGCCGTAAATAGGATATTGCTATTTGATTACTGAATATGTTCTTTTTCGCAAAACTGAGTGTTGCTCTGTTAACATTTAATATGTTGCTATTTTGTAAAAATAATAGATTTGATTTAAAAGAATTATTGAAAATCAAGGAGAACATAATTGCACCCATAGTAGCCGAAATTATCACAAAATGAAATGTTTTTTTACAATAAAATCGTGATTTATCATTTGACTCTTTTCTCACAAATACATCAGCCATTTAAATAAATAGTATTTTGATCTACAAAAAAAAATAGTAGAAATAGATATATTATGAATAGAAATGTGTGGTGTGAGTGGCAACATCAACAGTTCCACATTTTGGACATCGATAGATTCAGTGTCATTGATCTGTGATATTAAAATATCACCTGTGTAGAAGCTGTCCGTAAAAACATACTAATTTAAAATAGATGACAGTTTATCAAAATGTAGGCATCAATTTTACTTTTGAAACTCGATGAACAAAATAAAAAAAAGGTTTTACTTTATTCAAGGTCGATTTTTTACAAAATAGAATAAAAAAAAATTACAGTGTGGAGGATATAGTTAAATACAAAAGTTTGTTTAAACAGTACAAGAGAAATATACACAACTCCGCATGTATAAGCAAATCATAAAGAATGAAAAAATTAAGTGAAAAAATAAAATGAAAGAAATAAACAGAGAAAACGGTGGAAGACGCAAAAAGAGAAAAAATTCAGAACTAATCGTTTTGTACATATTCAGGCAAATAAAACAACATTAAAATGGCTACAATAAATCAATATAATAATCATATATAACCGTCACAGAAACCTGATTATATAAACATTTTATAAACACCAGAAATCATTTCATGGAATTTTTGTGATCGTTTTTCATGATTATTTATATTTTTTCAAATCCTAGTAATGATTCATTACGTATAAAAATATCCCTTCCCGAAAAAACTCAAATCAGCTCGGAAACCTTTTTCGAGTTTTTGGAAAGGTTTTCGAATGTTAGAAAATCGTTGAAGTTTTGCAAATATCAAATTTGAGAAAGTCATAATCAAGTTACTTTCTACGATATTTTCTTTATTAAGAGTTGATCTTATATTAACAAAATGATAGTTTTAATCAATAACTAGTTGCTTTTGATAAGCTTCATGTTCTTTGTTCTCTTCCCTGTCATATCAAATAGAACATATAAGACAGTTCTTTCGCTTTTGTAATTGATACTATAATATAATCCTGTTGTTTGACTGTAAAAGACTACGTATTGACTTCTTTGCAAAAAATAAATACTCTTATATAATCCAAATAACTAAATATTCTGTTTATCATGCTATTTTCAATCCAATTCAGTAGAAACTCATATAAAGTTTATTTACGAGAGTAGAATATACATAAAATTTTTATTATGCTTTATTGTAGATAATAAAATTCGTTTATAACAACTTATTATAAAGTTGAGACACGTTATCGATGATACTTAAATATCTTGTTGAATTTGAATTATAAAAATAAATAAAATATCAGATATTATTTTCGCTTAATAGAAGAAAAATAGTTTTGTGCTGTTTTTTTGAGAAATCCGTTTTCTTTTTTTTCTGGGAAGTGTTCTTTTTTCCCATCTTAAATATGTACATTTTTGATCGTGCAGTCTCTTGTATACGCAACAAGTACGATTTTAACATTTTAAATGAAGAACCCACATAGACAATAAACATACAAGTGAATAGAATCGATATTATTCCATTCTTTTAATAATATGTAAATACTAACACGTCAGTGTAATTGCGCAAAATTTACCCAATGACATCATCGTATTTCACCACGTGGCAGAAATCGAAACTATATAAATATTTATCATTCGACTTTTATATGAATATTGAAAAATGGCAGAACATTCAACTACAAATAAAAAACCAGTCATCGCTCTTGATTGTGATGGAGTTCTTTTGGATTATCATGCAACTTTTGGTAAAATCTATGAAAAAACATTTGGAAAACAATTATCAGTTGTTTCACCAAAAGCTTATCATGTAAGTTTAATTAAATATTTTGCTAAATACATAAATAATCAATGTATATAATTTGTATAGGTTAGAGAAATGTATGGTGTTAAATTTACTGATGAAGAAGATAATCAATTTGAGGAAGTATGGAGGGAACATGCTTGGAAAACAATGCCAATGTATGATGGAGCATTAGAAGCATGTCTTTTATTACATGAAGCTGGTTATGAATTAGTTTGTGTTTCAGCAATGCCTGCAGAATATGTTGAACATCGATTAGAAAATTTTCGATTACATGGTTTTCCTATTGATAAAGTTATTGGTACAGGTTATGGTCATAGTGATTATAAGAAAAATCCAAAAAAAACAAATTATTGAAGATCTACATCCAATTGTATTTGTTGATGATTTAAAAAGAAATTTTAAAGATATTCAAGATGTTCATACAAAATTTGTTTTTATTGATCGAGAATATGAAAATACTCCCAATTCAAATGAAATTATTTATTATGATGTTAAATATTCATCTCTTCTAGAATTTGCTCAAGATTTTCTTAAAAGTGAAGAACATGGACGAAGTATTGATTGGTCAGAAAGACCGGCTCATCTTATTCCTTCGAAGTAATTCATAATATGCTCGTTTTATTCTTTTAATAAAATATATTTCTGCTCTATTTCAATTAATAATCAAAAAGAAATTATATAAAAAAAGAAATATTTATTTAATAACAAAATCATAACTATAAATAAGAATACATGTTTGATAAAACAAATGAAAGAGTTAATCTTGAGCAAAATATTCGCATTCTTATCAAATTTAATTGATTTAGCAAACCCCATGTTTTGCATGTAGAAATCGCTTGATAAGTTCGAATTTTTACCATGCATGTATGGTGTGATCTAAAACCTTTATTATATTTCGAACTTGCACTTAAACTTTGTATTTTTTATCAGTGTGTGATTTATTACTCACGGTCTAGTTGATGTTATTGGTATTCGAAATAAATATACACATACACTATAACTCTTAAATGATGCCTATTATATTAGAAATCGTTACAGTTACAAATATATCATATAAATGAACTTCGATTAATTCATTAATGAAATTTTATACATCAAATAATAGGAATAAAAAAATATAAATTTTTTTTTGTGATACATAGTTTTTTGTTGATAGTTTGTTTTTTTTTTGTGCTTAAACTTACATAATAAATTATTTTTTGATAAAAAAGTTTCTATTCGTTATGATGCTACTTCTACTTAGTGGAAAAAACACATCTCATTCATCTGTATAATCAATCTTCTATCAATTAATTAGAAAACATTTTCGACGAAAAGAGAACAGTCATTTTTTAATTTTCGACGAAAGACCTAACTTATTCAAACATATGTGTATTTTTCACATCATTGTGTGAAACGTTTATTGATATTCGTTGAGTAATTACAGTGTGTTATCTTGAATAGAGCATAATAATGGATTTCTTTCAATATAATAAAAAGAATTTTGAAATATATGTGAGATATTTTCTACCACTTTCTAATTGTTTCTTTTGGTTTTATCTAGAATAAAAACTTCTTTTATATGCAAAACGTTTTAAATATATTTTCTTAGTTTATATAGAATTTTTTTCGTTTAATATTAAAATAATAGATAATATTCAAAAAACAAATTGCTATTCTATTTAGTTACAGTTGACGGAACTATGATAGATGTCATTGGTCGATTCTCTATTGTTTTATATTAATCATAAAAGTAAAGAAGAATTGTTTTTCTCAAATCATATTTGATTAAAATCAAATCCTTAGAATAAACAAGTTAAATATTTTACCATCTAGATTTTGTAGAGAAAACATAATTATATATCAATGGCTTTTTCCTAAAACCAATCAGATTAGTTTTATCTAACACGAAACAGAATAATTCTCACGAAAAAAATCAATATTTCTCTCGTTTTTTTCCTTATTTAAGATAGTTCATAAATATTATTCAAATAATGATTAGTTTTGATGAAAAACAATTGAGAATTTGATATGTTGTACAAAACCAAAGTGAATAAATTGATGGTAAAGATCCTTTTTTTTTTATTTTGAAAATAGTTTACAATCATTTATTTTATGATGTTTAATTCGAAGTAAGTTCGATCCATAGCTAAACATGGAAAACTTTGTATTTTTCAAAGATTTTCCATTATTAACATTGTTTTACAAAGGATTAATATAAATTTTTTATAATCATATTAAATAATGATCGAATGTAACATGATAGATTTTATTCTTTTTCGTTTATCGCCTGTAACTTGCCTCAGATAATTGTACGAGAAAATAGTTGATGATCAAAATCTATGCGGCACAAATATTTAAAAGAAATAATGACTTTATTATAATTTATTCTTACATTAATTAAGATAGAAATAGATTTTATGAAAGAATCTTAGAAAAAATGGATTGTACATTCACAATATTTTGAGTTCTTTTTCCTCAAAATGGTGTGCATACCTGTTCAATGCACGGAGAATAATGGTGCGCAAAAGTATGATGTTAGAAACACAATATCAAATTAATGATCTATATAGATTGTATGTTGATTGAATAAGTTATTTCTCGTACAAGGAGTGTACGATGATAAATATTTATCGAGAGCAAGTGAATTTTACTTGATAGTTCTATCTGAAAGAATGTGCAAAATGTACGAGATCATCATTGATTCAATCATACCATTGACTGGATGAATAAAATCTTGTTCATTTTGTATTGTCTTAGAATATGAATAAAATAATATCCTATGAACAGGTCATATTAAATGATTCAACTAATCAAAAGAGTAGTAATAGAAATTTCCTAAGATAATATTTGTTATTTTAGATAAATAAATCTTTTTTTAAAAAAAAGAGCAATGTATATTCGTAAACATATTCTAAATATTCCATTTCGATGTTATTCCAGTGAATCTCGAATAAATTCATTTATTAAATCAAAATTAATGTCAGCTGAAGATGTTGCACAGAAATTTCCTGAACAAATAACAATCGGAGCATCTGGTTTTACACCAGCTGGTTATCCAAAAGTAATACCAAGTGCTTTTGCTCAAAGAATTAAAAATTCTAAAAATCCAGAAAATTTTTCCATTAATTTATATACTGGTGCATCAACTGGTGATGAACTTGATGGTGTTCTAGCAAGAACAGGTCGAATGAAATTACGAATACCTTATCAATCACATCCTGATCTTCGAAAATTAATTAACGAAGGAAAATTAAATTTTATTGATATGCATTTAAGTCATGTTGGAAGATATATAAGAGAAGGAATTTTTCCACCAATTGATGTTGCTATTATTGAAGCTTGTGATGTTACACCAGATGGAAGAATTTATTTAACGAATTCAAGTGGAATGAGTGGAACTTATTTAAGTTTAGCTAAAGATATTTATATTGAATTAAATCAAGCACATCCATTAGAAATGAAAGGACTTCATGATATTTATTTACCCGAATTACATACTGGAAGACCAATTAATATTGATTATGTTGATGATAGAATTGGTTTGTTTATTTTTGTTTTTTTAAATAACAAAATCAATCTCTTCTATCGATTTTTCAGAAAAAAACTTTCACGATTTATTATTTTAAGAATTTTCTAAAATATTTTCATAATGAATAATTAAGTTGAATCTAATGTAAATTTAGGTACACCATATGTTCGTGTCAATCCTGAACGAATAAAAGGAATTGTTTTAACAGATAAATTTGATTCATCGAAAGGTAGTTTTCTTAATTAATTCATTTTATTAAAACAAATAATTAAATAAATTAAAGGTTTTAAACAACCTGATGATGCAAGTTTTAAAATAGCAAATAATATTCTCGATTTTATTCTTCATGAAGTTGAATACGGACGTAAGTTTATTTTCTTTTTTTATTATTTAAAATAAAATTTGTTAAATAAATAAAAAGGAATTCCAAAAAAATTACTTCCATTTCAATCTGGTGTTGGTAATGTAGCAAATGCTGTTTTAGCTTGTATTGGTAAGAAAATGAAGAAAAAAAGAAATTAATTTGTAAAGAAAATGTATTTGTTTCTATTTTAGCTCGTGATAAACGTTTTAATTCAATTGAAATGTATACCGAAGTAATACAAGATTCCATATTTGATTTATTAGATAGTGATAAACTTCGTTTTGCATCAACAACAGCCTTAACATTTTCAGCTCAAGGACAAATAAGATTTTTTAAAGAAATAAATGAACTGAAATCAAAATTTATTTTACGTCCAATGGAAATATCAAATAATCCGGAAGTTATTCGTCGAATGGGTCTTATTACTATGAATACAGCATTAGAAGCTGATATTTATGGAAATGTTAATTCAACACATGTTCTGGGCTCATCTATGATGAATGGAATTGGAGGAAGTGGAGATTTTACAAGAAATGCTGTAAGTTATTTCTTCTTCTTCCTATTAGATTAAATTTTGATTGTATTTAAATAGTACATATCAATATTTATGGCTCCATCAATAGCAAAAGGTGGAAAAATATCTGCATTTGTTCCAATGGTTTCTCATGTTGATCATAATGAACATTCAGTCCAAGTAATGGTTAGTGAACAAGGTTTAGCTGATTTACGTGCTAAAACTCCTAAACAACGAGCTAAATTAATAATTGATAAATGTGTTCATCCAATGTATAAAGATCAATTAAATGATTATTTTCAACATGCACAACGTGTTTCATTTGCTCAACATACACCACATGATTTAAAACAAGCACTTTCATGGCATGTTAGATTACAAGAAACAGGATCAATGCATCCCGATCATCAACAATCACAACAACCAACTAGTAAAGATACTGAAAAAGCAGCAAAGAAAATGGATGAAACAGTACCAAACAAAAAATAATTTATTTTATTCTTCTCTCTTCTTTTTCTAGTCAATTATCATTTATCCTCATTTTATAATAATCTTTAGATTACCTTTTTCTTCCTATTAATAAAATATTCTAGTAGAAATATTTATTATGAATTCTACTATATTTAGAGATATTTTATTGCATTTTAAATAAGTATTTCGATATATATATATATATTGATTAAATGAAAATGAATATTTTAATTGATAATAGTATCTATTAACTTATTATTATGTTCTTCATATTTCTATCTACCAATTGTAAT
>CAJNOI010001175.1:0-18031 GCA_905250115.1 Adineta steineri | reverse complement strand
AAAAAAAAACAATTATAAAATAAAAATATTCTATAGACATCATAAAAAAAGAAAATTATCGTAATTTATAAGAAAAATAAAATGATTATGAAAAAATGGAAAATAAAATAGCTGGATTGAGAGAATGAAAAAGTGTGTGATGATTTATTTTAGGATGGGTGAGAATGAATATAAATCGACTAGTTTAAATTTTTTCATTAATGATTGTCCATTTGTAACGGAAGAAAATCGAATTTCACTTGGAAGATTTTTTCACATTTGATGACCTCTAGAATTTCAATTGATTTTTAATAGATTTATTTAATTATTTATTTCTTACGATTGTTTGTAATCTATTTAATGATCCCACATCTTGACGAGAAGTTGTATTATTTGATGTAACAGAAACAAGTCTAGAAATAGTTGACGATGAATTATCATCATTTACTAATGAATCACGAGATCTTCTTTCATCTAAAAAAGATATTAAATGAATATGATATTTTTCTTGATAATTTTTAGTATTACCATATTTTGGCATCACTCTTTGTTTTTGATATTGTTGTAATCCAGATTGTCGATTTTGATTCTAAATAAAGAATATCTTCGAAATAAAATAAAAATCTAGGTGATTTTTACCGTAGGTTGAATATTTTGAACATCGATGATAGTCCGATTTTGTGAAGAACTTGTTAGAGATCTCGGTCGCCGAGGTGGGCCAATTAAACGTTCTTGTACTTAAAAAAATAAAGATATAATTCAGAAACGAGTAAATTTTGGTCAAGGTTTCTATCAAGACAATGATATTATGGGTAAAATTTTAGTTCTAAAGCGATGTGTATTTTTACAAGATGATCTCATTTATTTTTAAATGAATTCAAACATACATTGTGAAGAAACACGATTCGTAACATAAGAACTTCTTAAATGTCTTCCATCATCATCTTGATTTAATAGTGTTGTTCGACTTGCATCTAAATCAGTTTCATTATCGGTTGTTAACGGATTCGTAGTATCCTATTTAAATAAGAATAAGAAATTTTATTTTTAAATATAAACTAAATTCATACTACGTCAACATTTGAAGCTGGTAGTAACGATTGTTGAATTGATGATGCAATATTTGTCGTAATTGCTGATTCACGTTCGAGATCTATTATTTAAAAAACGAAATAGAAAAGTTATTCTCTATTTAATTTACGAACTAAAATCTATGAGATTATTTTTCTATTCTGAAAAAGTACCAACACAAACAGTTATAAATGAAAATAATAGTATTAATAAATGTCAGTTTACAAAGAAAACAATTATATCTATATGCACACCTAGTATATGTTGACGTGGAAATAATGCTGAAAGATATTGATATTTAGAAGTAAAGATTTTTATATTATTTTACTTACTGTTAAGTCGTCGAAGTAAATAAGTGGTTGTAAATGCACCTCGAGAGTCATTTAACAAGGTTAGTTCATGAGTATCATTCGTTTGAGATGATGAATAACGAACTAAATCGTCTAAAAATATTGATTCAATCAGAATTATGAAAATTAAATCATATGAAAAGATTATTCTTTGTTTCTAAAAAATTGTTATTTATAAATTTAGTCTGTCCTAGCTTCAAAATAAATAATCTAAGATATGTCAAAATAAAGAGGCGCCACATACATTATTATTTACATATGTCTTCATCTGGAATCTGGCGGCATCATTTCGAAAAAAATTTATTAACGCCTGATAGCGACTAACTTTTTTTTTAATCTAAAATACCTTTCTCTATGACAGATTTTTGAGTTCGATATAAAGAAGATGTTAGTAAAATAGTGTCCAAAAGTTGTTGATGTGTTATCGATTGTTTTTCACGATCATTAGTTGGTACATCACGAGTTAAAAGTTTATAAGCTTCAGCCTAGAAGAAGAAGAAGAAGACGGAGGAGTAAGCTACACACAAACAGAATAAAAACAAAAAAAGTTAGGGAGTTAGATATAACCCACCTGGACAATTCGTATTTTTGAATATTTTCTAGAAATTCAGATAAAGGAAATCGGAATAACATTCCTCGATCCGATAAATACCTGGCATCGTCTTGCTCTTTCATCAGCTGTTGATTGACGATTATTTGAAATTGATGTCGGTGCTAATATTGGCCATCGATTTGAGCGGTTTATCAAACCAGTTGCACCTTCGATTCGAACAGGATCACTATTACAATTATGTAATCGACGAGCAGACATTGATGGTCTTGATTTAGCCAATTCATTGACCTAAGAATTAATACGATAAAATGAAAACCAACTACATATAAACTTAAAAGCAAGAAGCAAAGGAACAAAATACTAAATAAGATTATATAAGATATAAAAATTTATAAGCAATGATTATAGGCAATATCTTTGCATACTCCTTAACTGAATATATCATACTAATATATTAAGCTAAGGAGAATTAAGAAAAAAAAGAAGATAGCAGCTCATCTTCTTAATTTAAGTATATATATTTCATGCAAATAGTCTGTACCACGGGCATTTCGGTACGCGGAATTTGTGCATTTAAACAGGCAACACATTTGCAAACACGATAAGTAGCATAACCACGTGTTCTTCTTTTTCTTCGTTGTTTGCTGTCCATATCCGTCTAGAATATTTGTTGATTTCGTTTTTTTGTTTTAATTCAATTTATGTATTTTCAAAGATTTTTATTTTTTAAATTACCATTTGGAAGAAAAGAAGAAGAAGAATCACGTGCAAAACTTACCTCTAGTACAGTTTCAGTATTAACCGTAGTTTCTAATAAAGCCTTGAAATAAGATAAAACAAAAAACAAAGGATACACAACATCAGTTTAAGTTAGTTTGGTTGAAGGATGATGTGAGAGGAGCAAAATAAAATAACTGTGGTAAATTATAAGTTTATATAAGAATACAATAACTTACAATATTTGGGAATTGAGAATTGCGATTTTTATTTAAGAGTAAGCCATTAGTTTTATTCTATTTACATATACAACATTAAATAAAGAGAAACGAGCAGAAGATTTGAAATTACTTTATCAGAATTTTCTTTATCGATTTCATCTTTCTTTTTTGTATCTTTTGCTGGTAAAACTTTCTTTCGTGTTTTCTTTAATCGAATCTAAAAAAATAAGATTGAGTATGTTTTCTTCTTATTTAGAAATAATTTTACATTTGCTGCTGCAATAACTTCTAAATGTTTTGGTAAACCATCATCAACTGATGAATCTGATCCATCATCCTCGCTACAAAAAAAGAATTTCAAATAAAATCAAAACTATTATTTAGTTGTCTTATACCTTGAATCATCGTCTGATGAAAATTGATCAAGATCAATATCTGCCAATGATCCTGGATTCATACCACGTGCCAAAAGTTTCATTTGTATTGAATGACGTAAATTATCTTCCAATTCATATAATACTCGATCACGCTAAAAAAAAATTCGTTTCATTATTAATTATAATAACAAGACAAAAGAAAAAGAATCTGACAAAACAATATTAAAATAAAAGAAGTACGATACGAAATGAGAGGAACATAGATAATATTGAAATTACGGATCGTATAGAATGAGAAGTATTAATATTTCTTGTCAAATTTGGTTGTGATTTTGATCGACGTAAATTTGACGTACTTTTAATATTACGAAATTGATTTTTTCTTCGAATTTTCAAATGTTTATCATTCATAATTATTGTTACTTCTCGTTTTAAATCTATACGTGTTTTACTCCTTTGTATCGAATCATTATATGATGTAACAAAATCTAATAAATTTTCTTGTGTTATTACATTTCCATTTAATAATTGATTATAGAGTTTTTGACGGTATTGTTCCTATTTATTATAAGTTAATCGGAAAGAATTTTTGTCAATATTTGCTTTAGAAATCTGTTTTTTTGTTTATTGAGCATAAATAATTATATCCTACTTACTTTTGTTTCATCTGGATCACAATAATCAAGTAAAGAATCAAGAAAATGATAACCAATTGATTCAAGATCTTTTGTATTAAAATGTTGACCAGCTCGTTCACCTTGAGTTGATCCACAAAATGTTGCCTAAATATTTTTTTGTAAATATTTATATATAATTATAATAAATTCTTACCTCTAATGTATAACTATTCATAATACCCAACGACCACATGACAACACGTCCTGTACCTTCTTTGTTTTTTTGAACTTTGAATTTACATGAATCATATGAAAACTAGAATAAAAATTAAATTTATATGTAAATTAAAAAAAACAAAATTTTATATTTATGAATATTTAATTCTCAGTAAACATATGTTAAGGAAAAGCAAATAAATGCATATGAATAAAAAGAAAATCATGCGAATGTTTCTTTCATTCTACTTTTTGACTTTTAAGAACATTTTTTAATATATCATCGTAATTAATAAAAAAAAATGTCTACGATTCATTCAATACGTAAAGTTATTTAGTATAAAAGTAATTGTTTAACTTGGGGGAGTAGGAAAGTATATGTATAATGCTTTTGCCTCAAGACAATTAAAAAAGTTATATGGAAAGTAGTTCGATTTTTTACATAATTTTGTTTCATATTATTACAAAGATCAGTATGATAAATGTTTATATGAGCGAAAATTATAATTTTCATTAAAATACAAACTTTTGATGGATCATTTTTTGATAACATTGCTGGAAATATTCTTTCTTTTAGTCTTTCATTTGGCGCATTTTTATTCTCACAACCATAAACAAAAACATTTTGTTTTCTTGAATGACCATGAAAATCACAATAAAGAACAAGTTCAGTTTCTGTCATAAATCTAAATATATTTAAAACAAAATCACTTCAAAAACTGATACTTCGTTTTTCTTGTTTTTAGAAAAAAACCTTTTAACCATTTCTCTTGTATGCCATATAGATGGATACGCATCTTTAAGTACTGTTTTATAATTTCGATTTAAATCACGACCAGATAATGAACAACGATAATTACCAACAATAACTCCATCGGGATTAAGCATAGGAATTATTTTAAATATAAAATTATCTCGAAGAAGCTAAAACGAAATGATTAATTTTTTTTTTGATATGATAATTTTCATACTCTAGCATCAGCTGAATCACCAAGTAGAAAATCCATTAAACCTTTCATCATCCATGATCCATTCGTTTCACCTGGATGTACACGTGCTGTAACAACAACACCTTTTTTTCCTTGATGTTCCGAAGGTGAACATATATTAATAGCTTGTGGAGGTGTAGGATTTGTTATTGTAAGCATATAAATAAAATTTCCAGCTAATGTTCGACAAAGAACTTTTTGTTTACAATATTCATTTTTAAATCGATCAGTTTGTATTTCATTAAGATAATCCTTGAATATATAGATATTTTAATAAGCAAAATTAAATTTGATATTTTACTTGTAAATCAGAATATGTATATGGATAACAATGAGCAAAGTAATAAGTATCGTTATTATTCGGGAATTTACATGTCCAAGTGAGAGAATACATATTTGTTGTATTATCAGGAGCACTATAGAATAAATAATTACAATATGAATATAAAATAAAATTATTTTATTACAGTAGATTATTTTTATAATAGACAATTTCTTCACCCCATCGTCGCCAACCGATACCTTTATTTTCTGCATCCTCAGTACTATACAATAAAGGTCTCATTCCAGAACTATAAAGACTTGTAGACTAAAATCAATACTTAATAATATAAATGTTAAAAATTTATGTGAAGAATTACTTTAAAAAAATTTACAATAGTAAATCGATATCTTTTATCAGTTTGAATATTTTGTAAACGAAAATAAAACCATTGAGTATTTCGTTTTGTATAAAGATCATATCGAAGATAAAGTTCATAATCAAATTCACCTCTAGTAAATAAAATAATCAATTCTCTCTTTTTTGGACTGAATTATAAATACATACACTTGAACAGCTTTCATTAAATTTCCACTTTCAAAACGTGATTCAAATAAAACAGTCGTATCTTCGGTGTTTTGAAGTGAAACAGCTGCTGATCGACAACCTTCTCTATTACCTCCAACACGAGATCGAACAAACTATCTTATACAATTATTTCAAAAAATTATCATTAATTACAATAACTTACATAACCACTTGTTTCTGGATTATAATTATAAACAATACGACCATTATTTTCATCAAAACTACGTACAAATGGTCCATGATCGGTAGCTAAAGTTTTATTGAAAAATTAATTAAACGAAAAAACAAAGAATAACAAACTTGGTTTATAAAAATATTCAGGTTGAGACGGTGGAATATTTATATGTTTAATACGTGGTTCATTTAATACTTCTATTTCACTAGGCCAACGAGGTTCAAATGATGATTCTTCATTTGAAGTAACTCTTGGATTTAAATTTGGAACACGAGCTTGTCGTATCGGCTAATTAAATTCAACAAAATAATCGAAAAAATTCAATCAATATATCAATACTTACTAATTTCACTTCCGAAGCAGAAGATCTATTTTTGTATTCTAAACAAACGAAATAGAAAATAATCTTCTTATGCACACTAAATTTCTTTCTATGTATATATCATGCGTTCACTAATAAGCTTCTTTAGTTTACCAGTCCGTATTAGTCGATTAATAGACACATTATATCTCATACGATCATAAACTGATTAGAAGAAAAAAAATAAATATTATGCAAATATTATTTACTATAGAAAAAAAAAGTACCTATGAACATTTAAATTAGTTTTTGCATATTAAATAAACAAACTCAGTTGAGATATAAAAATAAACAACATACTTTCATGTTCTTCTTCACTACCACTTGATTCTAAATCACTTGATGATGAAGCAAGTTGAGCTTTTGATGGTAGAAAACCATATTTTTTTATAATATCAGCTCGACCTTTAAAATTAGTTAATAATATTGCGAAGTTCTTTTAAAATTCACAATAAACTAACCCGAAAAATAACCATAATGTTGTAAATGCTTTCGCATAAAACTATCATATGGACTCTTAAAATATAAATGGTCCTTGACAAATCATAAAAACAAAAAAAATCCTACCGATAATAATGAATAGTCAACTGCTCCTAGTTCCATGATTTTAATGAATGTTGAAGTCGAGTGATATTTAATATATTGTTAACATCATCAGTGGATATAATTCTGAAGAAAAAATATATCAAAGAAGTTTGTCGTTTGTAAGTAATAAGGGATAATTGTAAAAAGAAATTTTCTTCAATTTACTCATTTTTTTTTATTAAAAGATGAATTGTATAAAGCAAGGAATCTTTTCTTTTGTTAAAAAAAAGGAATAGAAGAAAAAAAAATTTGGTTTGTCTAACGACACATTTTCTTTTCTTTTTCCTTCTTTTTTTTTTTTGAAAGATTTTCATGTTTATCTTTTGATAATATTTTCTTTCTTGAAAAAACAAGATCATTTTAGTTTTATTGACAATTTCAAGGACAATCGATGTTTTACAAAAACGCTTGTTTTCTTTAAAACAAAAATAAAAATGAATTACTAGTATACGAGGAGAAAAAAAAATCAATGAATAACTCACATGACGTTCGATTTTATTTGTACAATAGAACTTTAGCGTAGAATACGATACACTCTCTCACTCACTCCTTGTTCTTCTTTTCTCTATAGCAACGATCTGGCCAATCAAGTGGAATTATTATTTCAAAATTATTGTATTATATTACGTCAAAATTAGCGACATCATTATTCTCTTGTTTGATAATCACGATAGAATTACAATAATAAGCTTTCATACGAAGTTGCAATAAAATAAAAGAAAAACATCGCAATAAAAGCTTAGCAGTTAAACCTAATGAGAGGAAACATTAGTTTTCAATCGATAATAAGATGTCTAAAATCTTGATAAATCAAACAATAGCTCATGTTACAATCATTCAACGTAATCCTACTAATATATCATATTACATAAGAGAATTAATTAATGCTAAAATAGTAAAACTCCACCGAACGAAATTATTTGAATAAAGTTGTTTTATATGTACTTAACGATATATTATTATTCAGTTTAACAGTATGTCTTTAATACACGGTGCACTCTGAAGTCAAAATGATATATTTTTTCTTTTTTTTTCGTATGATTAATGATCATAGGATTTTTAATCGAACATACGTCACCTGTAGGTAAAAATACCAGTCATGTATTCTCCATCAAATTTCGTTATTCGTAAATTCAACAGGATAAGAGAATTACGATAAGTATTAGAGTCTATATTGAAAAATATTTATGATTAATTTTATCCATTATGCAAATTAAACTTTATTATATAAAGAGTTCTCACATAGTAACTAGTCAAGTATTGAATCTTGAAATAATCTATTTTTACTCATCTAAATCATATGATATGAATTATATCATTTGTAGTTTGAATATCCAACTAATAGGTTTTATTTATTATATATTTCGTCATGATAAAACAATTTTTTTTTTGTACACGAGTCATTTATAGGATGAAAACAAGAAGCGTTTTTCTTCTCGGCAAACAAACAAAATATATTCGTTTCACACATGAATGCACACGTTGCGGCTTTTTAGTATATGTTTTTGTATACCTGAAAAGTGGCAAACGACCCTCAGTTGAATCAGCATACATATAAACGTTATCGACAAAAGCGAAACAACAACACTTATCATTGACAAAAAAAAAATATGTCACGAGAAGAAGAAGAAGCAAAAGCTCCAATTAAATCATCAATTATAAATTATGTTGAGAATTTCATCGATAAACGTAATAGAGAATTACGAGCATCAACAGGTGATGAGAGTGATACGTCAGCAACTCATGAAGTGAATAGAGATTCAATTGTTATTAATACAGGTGATAATGAATATCGACATGATAAATTTGTAAGTATTATTTTCAAAAAATCAACTGTTATATATTTATACTTTAATTTTAAATTGATTCTTTACTAATTTTTGTGTTTTGTATTAGAAAAATGATCGATCATCATCGACTGATATTGATGCTGATGATCTTAATCTTGATTCAGATCCAATCATTGAAACACAAGAAGGTGGTGCACAAGTTTATAAACAACAAGTTTATTTACGTCAATATCAACCACCAACCCCTGAGCCTGTTGACATTCAGGTTCAAGAAGTCTTTGTTAAACCTCAAGTACAACGACCACCTATTCATGTACATGTTGGACTTAGTAAAAATAGAGATACACAACGTACTCCATCGCCTATTTTAATTAAAACTGCTCCACCACAAGCACCACCGCCATCTTCCGAAGAGCCTATTATTTATAATAAATATGTTCCAGTTGATTTTAAACAACCACCACAACAAGTATGTATTATAATAAACATGAAGGAAATGATTTATTTATTTTTTCTTTCCTATTAGATCATCATTCATCGACATGCTGATTTGCCACCGAAACCACGTAAGTTCTTATATAGTCAATATTCTTTGTTAATAATTCTTTCGTTTCTTTTTTTTTTTGTATATATTAAAAGGTCCTATTGTTGTTGAACAATGGCTTCCAAACAAACCTGCACCAAAACGTATTACCTATCATCATGTCAATCCTGAAGACTATGTTCAAAGTGAAACTCATCGACTACGTAATCGTTTTATTGAATATACAAAACCACATACAACGATTGAAGTTGAAATTGTTCGTTTACCCGTAATTAAATTAAGACCAGAAGAATATCATAATCGATCACCTGAACTTACAAAAATTGATGAAGTTCGTTCGATGACACAAGATCCCAATACACTTAATTGGCGAATATAATTCAAAGCAAAAAAGCTCAACTAGAACACCTACATATTTTTTTCCCACATGTATTGATTTAAAATAAAGAATACAATCCCAGTAACCAATCGTTATCTTATCTCAATATTACTATCGTCGTACTTAATTTGTCATCGTAAATATTGATCAAAAAAAAAATAAAATATAAAGAATACAAAGAGTAATTATATTGAAATGTGTCTGTAAATAGTGGTTGATTGACTTTCAAATGACTTAAATTACATTTTACAGATAGATACAATGTGTGTCACGATTAATCGAGCAAAACAGTTTTGAACTGTGATCGATTATTAAATGTTTCAGGCAACAACAAAAAAAAGAAAAAGAAAAATAGCGGCACGTCAATCGATTGAGACATATGTAGACAGTCTGATAAATATCCTAAAGCATTTTTATTCTTATCTACCTTTAATATCTAGATACAATACATTATTAAATGTTTCAAATTGCGGTAAATATACATTTCTTTTTTTTTGATAGATATGAAATAGATTGAGAGTTTTCTCAGAGACAACAAAATACATCTAAGCGTATTTACCCTTGAATATCAAGGATTCTTATCAAATATAATCGTCAGTTGAAGTGTGTCATGTCAATGATGAACAGTGGCCTATTGCAATCACTGGTTGAACACAAATAAATGAACGCATGCATACATATATACATCTGTTATCAATATCGATTTTCCTTTTCTTTTTCATTTGATAAACTGTTTACTATTATAACGTATAGAGGGGGAAAAAAAGGAACAAATCAACTGACACAGATCAAGATCAATCATATTTATATGTATACAGTGTGATGCAATGGGGTAACTTTTCTTTATAGTATTTACACTCGATTTGATTTTCACATATATGATTAGCTAAAATCGAAGACAATCTGTAATTTTCACTCTTGAATTGTTTCATTCTTTGTTATTTTTTTAAGTGAGAATGACAATATGATTTAGTCTCGTCGTCGCCTGGGAATTTTGTTTTATTCTTTATAGTTTAAAGCGATGAAAGAAAACAAAGTGTTTAATCGTATTTATACGATCACACCCATTTTTTTTGATATTTAATTCAACATCAGAACAACAAAAAAAAGAAATGTTTTTTTCGTTTCTATAATTTTAAAAAGAACGTGGAATTTGGATTTTATATGAAGGTTAGAAGGTAAAAGTAACTGAACATGTTTAATCGACTAATCTTAATGTTTGCATATGCACTCACAAAATATCAATACTACTGCTATTATCTCTAATTTTTCTTTTCTTCTCTCTCTCTCTCTTTCTCTTTAGTAGTAGGCGTGTATACTTACATATCATACAACATTATCATTCAGTTACTCATTCATGGAATAATATCGTATATTCTCATTATTATTATTAAAATTTTTGTTTCTTATCATAATCTGTATGCAATATGAAGAAGGTAATATAAAGTTAATTTTTCTGCAAATAAAAGATTGTTTTCATCTATCGTCTCTTCTTCTTCTCTTACACATATTCATTAATTTAATCCTTTATATTGAATGAATTCGTTGCCATTGACCTCTTTTTATGCCGATGGAAAATAAAATGATGATCCTATAAGACAATACTTCACCTTGATGATTAGTATTCATTTTTATATCGTTATCTTTCTTTCAATACACTTCTCTTAGACTCCTATTTCAAAAGATGAATATTCTTCTATCATCACCATCATCTTCTCATTGCTGTGCAATATGAGCCTTTCGAAGGTCATTATATGAGTGAAGATATATATATATATATAAATACATATATGTATTTATATCTATATTGTATAATAACGTTCATCCTTCTTCTTCTTCTTCTTCTTGAGACTTTGCATTAACATACGAGAGATTTCCGTTAACCTTCAGGTTCAATTCATGTATTAAATGTCTATGTACATGTTGTACCTACATTTATGTATCCGTCATATAAGTAAGTGAAGATGAGCCCTTGGATTCGGTCAGAATGAAAAAAAACGAAAGAGTGTCACACCCAAACGAAGAGAAAAAGAAAGAGTGATTTAACATGAAATTGACATTCGGTTTTCAAGGTTCAATTTAGTCTAAGCTATACCTGAATATTATACATGTACGTATAATATGTGGACTAAACTAACTTGAGAAGAAAGAATAGAGTGAGCGTGTGTAATGATATGTTTCTGTGATGGTATGTTAAATGATACATATAATTTCTTGTCTCGTCCTGCTGCTATAGTGTGCATCTAAGTGACTATTATAAGAAAAGAAAGAATATATATATGTACATGATTCTTCATTGCTCATTCGGGTAAGAATTAATCATTAAGCAGAAAATCTTCGTATCAAATTAGTTTGTTCATATATATATATCATTGTAGAGAGAAAATGAATAATTTTAAAGATGAGATATTGAAAATGAAGAGTTGATTGAAAAAAAGTAAATCTCACTTGTCTTTGTCAATATAATTTATACATATATACATATATATCATCCTCTCTTTTACTTTATTTGTTTTGTTTATTGAATGTACTTCTTGAGTTTGTTTAATCAAATATTAATTACACTCTCTTTCTCGATCTACTTTTCTTTTCTTCACTTGACGTCATCTGTTCATACATACATCCTCGGAATTTGACAATTCGATACCAGACCCTCATATCATATCAAATAAATCAATTCGTTTTCTTATTTCAATTGCTTTCGACCCACAAAAAATACACTTGACCACACACCTATTGACGGATATATTGCATCAGCCAAACTGATTTAATTAGAATAGACGATGATAGTAATGACATTCTTATGTCGAGACGATAAAAAAGACAAAAAAAAACGACGGTAGAAAATAAAACCAAGGATGACTTTCGAACCGCTTTCAATAATAAGGTAAGGATTAGTGTTTTTTTTTGTAACCTTGATCGTCTCTCTATATATTCTATTGTATTTTGACATTAAATGTGTACAAAATAGTTTATAATGAACTGCTTTATTCTGTAAATGAGATGATAGATTTAACGAGTTCATATGCTTTTTTTGTTTCTTTTAAATTCATTGAAAATTAGGGTCATTATTTCTACTTATATGTTCATCCAAAACAAGAGAATGTATGTATTTATAGAGTAGAAAAATCATTTAAGAGTATATTTATGTTTGGTTGATGACTGAAGGATGACCATCGGTCTGTCGCCTCACAAGGCTATTTGTGTGTCTATCGAGTATACCCTTTAGTTGGATATTGAGACGCAATCGAAACAGCGAGCAAGAGAGAGAGGGAGAGACAGAGAGAAAGAAGTGTGAATTTGAGACGAGACGATTTAAGGACAAATCAATAGATGAAAAAACGTTTGATCTCATTTGGATGAATAAAATTCTTGTGAAGAGAAAAGGTAAATGAATTAGATTCGACATTGACCACTCATCATCATCATAAAACTTTTTTTTTCTCTATCGCACTATGTCATTGAATGATTTATCATATTCTTAATATGCATGTGACAAACATACAACATTGGCGTGAGGTGTCCTGATGAGTAGTTTTCGTGAGTTAATTGTTTTTTTTCTCTATACGAATGTATGTGTGTGTTCAATACTTATAGACATCTACACATATCAATTGTAGATCAAAGGCTATGTATTATTGTCTCGAGAGTAGTATACTATCGTATTAGTATTATTGTTTTTATTTTTATTTTCATTCTTGCGTAACTACAGAAGCAGTTGTTTGACTATAACAGGTGATATGATACATAATGATTACTTTTTTTTTGCTATGTTCTAATTAGAAAGTCTGCGATGTTTTTACATATAGCAACTCCAACTGACATCTTATCAGTACGTGTTTTCATCTATCATTTATCATCATCATATTATATGAACACTCCCTCCTTCTATTGAAAAGTGAGTATGAGACATACGAGCATGTGCTAGAAGAAAAGTCAGGCATGTTATTGCTTGTCTGATAAAGGTTATCTATCCCGAAGGAGGAGGAGAAGAAGGTAATGTAGTAGTAGTTGTAGTAGTCTAGTCATGTTGATATTCTCATGTTTGTGTATTTTCAACAGAATAAAATATATATTTACAAAGAAATCTGTCACAATTTAAAAAAAAAAGAAAACTTTGTAAGATTTCTATTTATTGTTTATTTAAAACATGAAAAGTGATTTATGGATGAAGAAAAAAAAATGATTTGATGTGAATTGATCTATTTAGACAGTTTAAAGTGGCACATATATATATAAATCTATATAGTGTCGTTTGATTTTTATTATCTGCCGATTCTATTGCTTTTTATTTTATTATAGAATATCAGGATTAGACACATATGAAGCCTAATATGACAAATTGCAGAAGCCTATTTTTTTATACTTACATGTTCTTTCGTACATATATACATACATACATACATGCGTATATATATTCAATCTATTCATTCATTGTTGTCGGTAACCCTTAATGGATTGTTTAAATTCATTATTTCATTTTCTCTTATATAATATCATTATTCGTTCCTGGCTGTATTTTATACATACATACATATATGTACATGTATTTGTAGACTTAGTACTTTAATGAGACCATTGGCTATTGTATTATTTTATGTTATGTTCACGCGCGCGCACGACACTATTGTATATGAGAAAGAGAGGGAGAGAGAGAGAAGAATAATACCAATAAGTTCCGTTCCGGTTATACAACATCGAATACTATTGTTATTCAGTAGCTAGTAGTTATGAGTTGAAAATATCAATCAACAATAAAAATGTTAGTAGTAGCTCTACCTGTCGTTCAATCTGGATAGGCAATCAAAGTAAATACGCTTGATTTCATGTGTCAGCAAATACTACTATTACGTAGATATCTTATATATATATATACGCATGTGTGTGTGTGTGTGTGTGTTTATTTATGCATATTGTTCAGAATCAGTGAATGTGCATATACGATAAGCAAAAAACCTTCAACTATTCAACTGTTGCAACATCGAATATGCATTGACCTCTTCTGTTGTTCTTGAAATCTTTTCTCTTCCGCTTGATGCAACAATTTCTTTTAAACTGACCGTTTATTCTTCTTATTTCTTCCTTCTCTTTTTTGACTTCACTAAGCACAAAAGAGTTGAAGTTATGATGTTCTTCTTTGGACAAACATTATTAAAAAAAAAAGAAAGAAATCTGAAGAATAAATCATCATATGAGTTATGCATATTTCGCTGAGTCATCCTTCAAGTTTTTATTGAGTTAATGATTATGTCAGGCAGGCAGGCAAGTTACGTTTCTCTCTTTTTTTTCAACAGTAACGGTGGCTTTTTCTTCTCTTATATTTACTTGCTTTTTAAAATAGATTCTTTTTTGTATACCTATATATGAATAAGGTGACAAGCCACCAATAGAGAACTTGAGAGAGTAAGACGTAGGTGTATTTAAATACAGAAAAAAAAAGACGCACGTAAGATATATCGTATTTTCGTCACTTATTAACTGAATTGATTTATAACGTTTTCGCGAAGTTTATCTGATGAGTATATACGCGAATCTTGATATTTAAAAGGTAGGTGATTCAGCTGTGTTTATAAGTATAGACATAAATTTACCTATATCTACATTTTTGTTTTTTTTTGCAATTCACATTGACTGACTCTTTTCTGTTATGTTATTGGTGGTATGATATAAGTGTAAAGTTGTATTAATTGTTGTTTCTCATATAAATGTATGCAAAGAATTTATACATATATATATATGCCTAGGTAGACATATACATTGAACGACGATGAATACTAAATGAAGTGGTACTAGCTATAGGTTAGTGTCTGACCAATTTTGATTTAACACATCGATTTGTTTTGTTTTCTCTTTGTTGATTGTGTAATGAATATATGAATAGTCATCGTCTCATATCCATCTTCGCGATTTATATATTACCAAGTGGGTGCAAGAGTTCGTTTTCTTTTTTTTTATTCTTCTTCGCTTTTTTTTCAATTTTGAAGAGCACGACGCGTCGAGAATAACAACATAATAACAACATAGGATCGATTGCATGATCGATACAAATGAAAGAAGATGAAAATTATAAAGTATTATTCAAAACGTGATGTGTTCAATAGAAATAAAGACATCATTGCATAAAGAAACTATGATCAGATTTCGTTTAAATGTTTCTTTTCCAATTCTAGTTTGTCTCGACGCATGTGTCCTTGTTCTATTTATCGATACATCTTATTCGTTTCTTCACTCTTCCTCTATATACACATATATATATATCGAGGGATCTCACTATTGTTTGTACTAGTGTCCTCCAAAAATATGTTTTTTTCTTATTTTCAGATGGCCATAAGAAATTGTTTTATAAACTAGCCATAATAATAATAATAATAATTCAATGATTTTACAAATCTTATCTTTAAGCTTTATATTTATAATTACTGTTGATATTATTCACGCTATATCAAGTATGTTTTAAATAATTAAAAAATTTTATTTTTATCTTTCTTTTAATTTCTAGTAACAAAACAAGGAAATGATGTGTTTCAGTTATTAAAAGATGTAAAAGAACGAGTAAAACATGGAACACGTATGTTTAATTGAATTTTAATTAAAAATAAAAATAATCGAATATTGATTTTTTAGAATGTCTTCCACCATCAAAATATTTTGCTGGTTCATGTTATACATATATGAAATTATTACCAGCTAAATCATGGGATGAAGCATATAACAATTGTTTATCATTACCATTGACAAAAGATGCACGTTTATTAGTTATTGATTCAGTAGCTGAATATGATTTTGTTGAACGTGAACTTATTGGACCTAAATCAGGATCAGATAGTGTTTCAGTATATGTTGGATTACGTAAGATAAATGGTAAGTCAAATAAAATAAGTCGATGATTTATTTTTATATAATCTTTTTTTTAAAGATACATGGCTTTGGTCAAATGATTTACCATTGAAAGAAACTCCTGTATATCGATTTTGGATCGATACTAATAAAGATATTCTTGCTTATGATTGCGGTGCACTTTGGCTTTCGAAAAATTCAAGTATACTTACAGCAGCTGCATGTGCTGAACAATCATCACGTCCTTATGTTTGTAAATATAGTAAGTTTTTATATTACATCATAATAGAATGAATAAACAAAAAATATTTTATTTAGCTGTTGATCGTTGTTATAATAATAGTGGTGGTTGTGGTAAATATGGTACATGTTTAAATTTACCACTTTTAAATTCTCATAAATGTAACTGTCGATTTCTTTATGCTGGCGAACGATGTGAAAAATGTAAGTTATTTCGATAATATGATGTTTTATTAAATGTGTTATTAAATTTACTCTAGGGAGTGATCAAGGTGTTCAAGCAATCATTGGTGGTATTATTGTAATTGCTGCATTAATTATTTCATTTATTATTAGTATGGATCGATCAAGTAATCAATGGTCATTTAAAAAAGATGCAGCCGAACATTATCAAGCGTAAGTTTGCTATTGAATAATGAAAGATTTAGATTTTATCTATATATTTTAGTGCTGCAATTTATGGTCAAAGTCGTCCAACATCATACATGCCACGATCACCACATGTTATTGATCGAGTTATTTCCAATCCATGTTCACCTCAGCATGAGTTTTTTCAAGCTTCAACTCCTAATGAAAAACATCATCGATTTAGTTCTTCTTCAACTCCTCCACCTATTCCTCCACCAATTGGCCGATCAATTGAACGTAAACATCGTTATTCATTTCGTCTTAGTATTCAAGAACTTGAAGTAACATCTCATATACGTAATTTATTTATTAAACCAAAACGTATCATTTTCATTATTTTACCAATTGTATTAACAATAATTATTTCGATTATTATTCTTCATGCAAGACATTATATAAAAGAAAAAGTTTTTCATGAATCATTTAATAATTCAACTCGTTTATTTCAATTTTGTGCATTATATGATAATAATTATTATGTTAATTTAGTAACATTACCTATTGCTGTTGCTATTATTCTATTAATTATATTTAATGAATCACGAATAACTTCGTGTCGATTAAAAAAAGAAAAATCATCCGAGAAATTTTCAATTTATACTCCAATACCATTTAATCCATTTTCAAAAGTCAATCGTTTTGATACAATGATTTTATGTGGTATTGTTAGTCATGAAATTCTTCAAATAATTGAAGAAATATTTCTTAAAGCAACACAAATGAAATTATTAACAATGCGTGGTCCATTATATGATCTTATTCGTCAAATAGG
>CAJNOI010001174.1:0-18036 GCA_905250115.1 Adineta steineri | reverse complement strand
ATTTTTAATAAAAAAATAATCTATTATAATCGGGTACGGATGTGAGTGAGCGTTTGAATATGGGAGTGTGATGGTGAGGATGTAAGTGGATGTGGGTAGATGTGCTAATGTACGAGTGATGATGTGAATCTGGGTAAGGAGGTGTGTGTGTGGGCGCCCTGGTCAAACATCTTGTAAGCAAGATCTTGGCCAAGATCAATGATACAGATAAGTGAATAGATCTTGAAAAAATAGGTACGGATGATTTAATTATCTTGTACACAAGATCTGTGACTAGATCTTAAGTACAGATTGTTAAGATCTTATGCACAGGTTGTTAATATCTTGTGTATAGCTTGATAAGATCTTAGTAACAGATATTCGAAATCTTGAGCATAAGATCTTGTAATGAACAGTATTTTCGTTTTACCTCTGCAAGATTTTCGGATCTTGTATTAATATATTTAAATTTAAGACCTACATGAACATACAATAACACACGTGAACATCAAATACAATTACAACCTTTAGAAAAAAATATATAATAAAATATAAACACCATAACAAGTCTTTTTAATTCACAATAATCTGTATGAACACAAACCATTCAGAAGTACACAAAATACAAGATAAAAAATAATAAAAATAATTTTGAATCCGCTTCATCATATAATTCAGCATCAGACGATGATGATGACGATGAAACGGCTTGATCAATATTAACAACGACATCGTTATCTGAAATATCGCTAGCTACTGGATACAATGAATTAGAGGTGCCTATGAAATCATTATCTTCGTCTTTGTGTTAATTATTCCGAAGCATCCTAAATACTTCACTTTCATTGCGTGCCAACCGGTATTAGCGCATACATTCTCTTGTTCGTTGAGTCGTACTTTTTAAACAAAATTTATTGTTCATATCTGAAATTAATAATTTGCAGGAACAAAACCAAACTAAAACGTATAAACAACAGTAACTAATTATTTTAAAACAAATGACATACATATCTAAAAATGCGTAGTTTATTTTAACAATTCGATATATTAGCATAGATTGATAATCTACATGTTAATCGAATTGATCATTTGTTCTGGTATTAAAACTGATGCAAGTAAACGTCAGTAAATTTCTAAAAAACAAATATAATTATTAGAAAATTATTTCATAAAAATTTCTAATTTAAGTCTCTTCATTCACATCGTTGAAATAAAAAAATTTCATTTTATGAATTGCAAAGTATTTCGTTCGTCGAAAAAATTATGATTAATATATTTAAGAAGAATCAACATATCATCATTAATCGATGCATAATTATTTAATTAAGATTTTTCATGCTTATATGAGATAAAGACTTGGCCCTTATAACGTTTATTATCTTTGTGTTCATTCTTTGTTTTTATTGGTTCATATATATGAATATGAAGACTGTAAAAAAGCTTTTTTTATTTTATTTTTTCTGTTCTTTTATGATTTATGAATATTTTTAATAAAATAGTTCAAATATCTGAATTATTTTTTTCTATTAATAATGTCGCTTTAGTTTATTCAAGATCTTGATGCAAGATAATTACAGTTTAACTTTTTTCCACTCTTCTGACAGTTTTGATATCTTGAGTAAAGATCTTGATAAGATCTGTGTTACAGACATATAAGATGTGATCAAGATATGCTTTCTAAAAAAAAAGAAATTATCTTTTTAAGATCTTGCTAAGATCTTACTTACGAATTCCAAGATTTCTAGATCTTACTTACAAGACGTTCGACTAGGGCGATATATTAATCTGCCAAACACACCCGCACTTACATGCATTGATTTGATTTTTAATCTACTATTTTGGATTATCCGAATAACCTGATTGTAGTGGATTAAACATGGAATCATAAGTAAACGATTTGATTTTGAATCGATTATTTTGGATTTTTCTATATAATCTGATTTTAATGGGTGTGGGTGATTAACTTAATATTCACATCTATATCCATACCCTCAAAAATATTTCTCCTTTCTACAAAAAATTGCCTTCATAATTTGTCAATGATAAATATACATAATTAACACTATGATATTTAAATGGATTTTTTCAAGCTCTATTTTAACTATTCTTCATTTTCTTATCTTCTAATATTGATTTATTTCATAATGAATGTAATAGAATAATCTTAGTTTTATTTAAAAAGAAAAATTTAATTTGTAAAAAATATATCTTAGATATTTATATTTTAATATATTTCACTTGAAATCTATGTTATTTTCATAAATATTTTTGAAATTGTTCCTATAAAAGTTCACAATAACATTAACCCTTAGAAGCCGTATGTCCCTTTCAATGGACATTGCCTTAAACGCTATAGAACGAAGGAATAAAGTCTTTTCTGCAAAAGCTACTGTTTTTAGGGACGAAGACAGTCATAGTGAAAGTATGATGGAACAACATTATGCTAAAACAGTTGTCAAACGCCCAGACCTAGCTCTTAGAATGTATAATTTTTCAAACAAAATTGGTTACTCGGATATTGATATATCCTGATATATACAATATAGATTCTGAGTGATATCATTAGAAATAACCCTAAACTATAGTTTAGAACAACTTTGCACGCTTTTAACTCTTCTACTAAGGCATTCTGACGTTATAAAAAAAGTACCATTTTAATGGCATTTTTGGGCATAGTAATCACGATTATTGTGAATTTTTCGCTCAGTACATAATTGGAGATATGTTAAAATATCATCAGAATGAACTGACAGTGATTCTGAACCATATTAGAAACTCAAGCGCACAAAAAATTATGGAGGTCATACTCCACCCAGGCCATCTGGGTGGAAAAACTTTTTGGTCACAACCAGCAGTTCTAACCACGGTAAGTGCATATTGAAGGCCCAAAATCTCTATTTATGTAATTAATTCTACCTAAACTTCACGGGAACTCCCTTCGCCTTTTAAGGGTTAAGACAAACTTATTTTAAAATATTTTTATTGAGTAGACATGATATTCTCACGATCTGAAATAATGAAACTTGCTCAGTGAGATAAAAATAATCATTCTACCCACCTCATTCATGAAAAAAACTTTATTATCTTCTTTAAAACAGTTTTCGTTATATTTTGTTTTATACATCTATCGCACTTTACATCTTCCAAAATTTTATTTTATTTTTTATTGAATACAACTGACGAACTCTACATCTTTCTAAATTTATATTCATTTTCTATTGATAACTAGTTGCGAACTCTACAGCTTCTACAAATTGTATTCATTTTCTACTGAATACAACTTACGAACAGTACAATTTTCGAAAATTTAAAATAATAATAACAAGTAAATTATTTTTGAAAACTTTTTTAAAATTTATACGATCATAAAATTACTTTAAAATTAAGTTTAACTCTGCCTGACGCATATATTTATCATCGCATAAGAGTAGCAGATTTGAAAAAAAACTGAAGAAAAGGAAAGAAGAAAAAACATACATACCTTAGTTACCGCTGTGTGCAAACTGACGTATTAGTCATGCAAAAAAGACCGTACTTTTTACGTGTACCTTTTATATTTTTTACAATTCTCTTCATCATATTTTTCGTCCTAACCACTCGATAGAATATAAGGGACACATTTTTCTTTTTCTTCCTTTACTTTTTTCATCTCTGTTATAAAAAAAAAATAATAGTCAATTCAAATAAAAAGATTATTTACTGCGTGTGTCAACATTTTTATTTATAACCGACTCAGTATTGTGAAACATGACTCAGTTGAAGAATATTTTTTGAAAACAAGTAAGTCTATTTTATTTTTGTAAACTTTAAATAATATTAAGACCAAATTAATTTCGTATTGTATTTTATACATCGAAGCAAACTATCAATGTAGTTTTATATTAATGAAAGAGAAAAATAAATTAACATCTTGCAAACAGCTTAGTTTTCCACACATTACTATATTTTTTACGATAAGGTTAATAGTAAATGTAGATAAAATTTTCCTTTACTTTGTTGTTGTCTTTCTATGTTAAAATCTGTAGTGTATTCATTTTGTGAGCAAGATGCGTTTTATTTGCTTCGTCTTTTAACAATTTCAAATTGCATTCGAAAACCTTCTCCTTACGAAGGAAGTCGCCCAGGTGTTCAATCACTTTTTTCCTTCGAAACTAGATTATCCTATGCAGTTTACTGCATCGATTCCGAATACCAGAGTCCTAGCGGCTTATACACTTTTTTGTATTCTATGTTATAAATATACTGCAATCATTTAACTATATTATAGTTTAACTAATTGTTCCGTAAATTTATATTTAGTGTTATCAATATTAAATGAATTGATTTTATTATTACCGACTATGAACTGGAAGAATATTTCTCATTCAGATTATATGTACGTTAATTCGTTTAACTATTTCTAAAGGAAATTTATAGACATTCATTGAAAAAGTCCTGGAATGTTCTCATATTTTCCTGACAAAGTTACATTTTAGCAAAGATAATTTGAGATTGAAAGGACTAATACAAAGTTTGCACTAGTATATGATTTATTAAATATAAAAAACTTAATAAAATTATAAGTTTACAAAATCAAACTCATAGAATTCATAAAAAATCCCCGATAAACACTGTTGAGTTTAAAATGATTTTGACAAAAATTTAAATTTATCAGAGATCGAAAAATTTTAAAATGTTTATAAATGCGGTCGAGATTTATAAATAGGGTCGAAATTGGTAAATTGATAAGTCTAGAAATTCGAAGCTGTCTAAATGTCTACTAGATATTCGTGACAATAGTGCTTTTAAATTTGGTAAAATTATATTCGACCACGAGGATGTTATATACTCATATTTTAAGTTAAAATGATAAAGATAATTGAATCACTTTTGTTTATCAATCAGTCCAAAATTCGTAAACTGGGCAGGTGCTTATACAATATACTCGCACTTATTTATCCAATATTCGTTTATAATCGAGTTATATTTATAAATCAATTCGGTATTTATAAATCTTTCAAGCATTTATAAATCAAAAACAGATTTATAAATACCAAAAATATTTATAACTATTTTAAGTTTTCCGTTGAAAAATTTATAATTTATAAATCGATTTATTTATATTGATTTATAAATCACTTACTTTCGAACTCAACAGTGCCGATAAACAACATTAACTATTACGGTTTGTCTATTATCTGTTTTGGTCGATCGACTCACATATATGACTCATCTCATGTTTCATATATATATATATATTATTCAGTTTCTATATTGGATGAAATTCAATGTTGTATTAAACTTAGTTTTTTTAATATTTTTTGAGACATTTTGGTTTCCTGTTATATTCTGTTTAATTAAGCCAGTTGTTATTATGTAAAGAATTCTTTTTTATCTTAAGAAAATCTTACTTCGGAAAATTGAGTCGTTTCAAAGAAATAAAATAAATCATGTCATCCAACATACCGCCAAGTCCAAGTTCAAAACGACAACGAATAATGATTATTACCGTCGATGAAAGTATCATTAATCAGATAGAAAAAAGTAACAATGTGTCATTACTGGAACAGATTGTTCTTCCATCCGAAGGTAACAATAATAAAATATCTAATCAACAGGTTAGTATTATATTTTTCTAATAGAAAAAAAAGAATGTTTTATCTTCAGAGCACAGTACAATCATCAGAAAAGAAGAATAAACCAAAAAGTGGTTCTTTAATTTGTGTTGTTTGTGGATCATCAGCAAATAGTTATAATTTTGGTGCAATTACCTGTGAAAGTTGTAAAGCTTTCTTTCGTCGTAATGCTCGAAAAGAGTTTGTAAGTTTCAGAAAAACAAGTACATAAGATTTGCGCTATTTCGTAATCCTCGATAATGTTTCTATCATCTCGCATAGATTTGAACGCGATTTCGAATAGTCGAAGTGAATATTCTTTTTTGTCAAAAAGCATAAATGTTCGATAGTATTCGTAATTTAATTCACGAAACTAAAATGTCTACGAATACTTTGCATTTGACTATTCGAAATTGATTCAGTACATATTGGGAAAAATAATTTTAGTATACATTCATCAATTAAGATTTGAAATTTATACAGATTTATTACTATTCTCACAAAAATATTAAAAAAAATATCTGATTCGATGCTCAGAAACAACTGGAGCTATGTTTTACAAGTTAAAAACAAAAATATAGATTGTAGAATGAGAATCAATAGACTCAAAACTTTTCTTAAATGGAAAAGTACTTGAAAAATCTTCTGTGAAAACTTTACTCACGAATACATGTCATAAGCCAGGTCATAATAGTACGGACAACACACATCTCATCTGTCTTCTATATAATTTTAACGACTACCGGAATGATAATACCTTTCCTACCTAGACGACTCTCCATTGTAATGGCAAAGGTGATTGCAAAATAACATTGGAAACACGTCGTGATTGTTCAGCCTGTCGTTTAGCCAGGTGTTTTGATAGTGGAATGCAATGTGATCGAATTGTGACGGTAGCAATAAAAAAAAAGAAATGTCTTTTATAAAACTAAGTTTTAGGTTGAACAAAAAGCAGAAAAACAACGTCGAATAGACGAAAATAGAAAATTAGCGTTGAATTCAAACTCGAAAATGAATGAACAAGAATGTCAATTGTCAGCATCCATATTTTCAGATGATGTAAGAATATTCTTCAAAACACATAATTTCATTTATCTGTCCGTATATTATTCTCAGTTACTTACATCGGTAGACACAAATGTTCTTCTCACAGATTTTAACGATCTTCTGCCGTCTCAGCTACAACGAACATTACTCAATTCAGAAGATTTAGAATGCATAGAAGCTGTATCACATTCTTATCAAAAACGTATTGAATTCGGTGAGCAAGTATTTTCGTTAATCTTCTTTTCTTTTCATCCTAGTCTGTTTGTATCTTAGCGGCTCTTGATGGTCTTCCATGGGACCCATCCATGCATACAACAACTTTTGTACAAATTCTCAACAGCCATTCAGTAGCAATCATGCGACTTTTATCATTTTTCAAACAAATACCTGAATTTAATCAATTAAATATTGATGATAAAGTTATTTTAGTGAAATATAATCTTATTACGATTCTTGGGATAAACTGTGCACTTTCATATAATACAGAAACTGACAAAATCATTGAAGCTGATTCTGATGTGCCATGGAATACACAATTCTTTCAAGTACTTCATGGTTATAATATGTGCATGCAATCAAAAAAGATTTTTGCCTCATTTTTTCATATAGTAAAGTATGATCGAAAAATTATGGAATTAACACTTATTATACTTATCCTTACAAAAAGTTCTGCAATAACTGGTGATTATGATGAATCCATAGGCAATGACACAATGTCTGTATATCGTATACAAAATTATTATACAGAACTATTGTGGAAGTACATGGAAACAATGCATGGATATGAAAAAGCAGTCGATTTATTTAGTAAACTCATGGTTCATGTCATCTCATGGCAAACACTTCAGGAAGAAATGCGCAAAAATATAGTGCGAGCATTATCACCAGAAGATATTAGTGAATTATTGCCAATTATGAAAACAGTATTGCGTATTTCATAATATCTATCTAAAAAGATCATTTCACTGTGAAAATTTTTTTTTATTCATTATTTGAATATAATGTAACGGGTGACACTTATGCTTAGCATGATCTTTTATCCACCACGAAATGTATTTTTTGATTTATATTAATCAATTGTAAATTTATTTCATGCTAATAATATTTATTTCACTAAAATCTAGTTATAGTTTTGTATCTAAATGTCTGCTAGTCAGAATTACCGTCGTAAAAATGCATACCATTTCTAGAATTTCTCGTTAAAAAGAATGACCAAAATTGAGTTTGTCAACCAAACGTAGAAATGGATCAAGCCATGTACTACAGATATGGATCATAAGAAATATAAATTGTAGAGAATAGAGAAGAAAACTGTACGAACATTCAAATGAATTCGTTAGCAAATTTCTACTTTCTCGATAAATTAATATTCAAAAAAATAGAAAGTTCAATTTTAATTTTTGAGCTATTAAAAAAGGCACCTTTGAATTTCTATAAACTTTCTTGAAAATCGTGTTCAATATCACCATCGGAATATTTTCTAGAAAAAAGGTAATCCTTTACGACGTTTCATTCTTGAAAGTTATGTTTTGCTTTTATCTATTACGTATTCATCTGATACTTACGAGGGAACCTTCCGAGGTGATACCTCCCGTTTGAGCTCATATTTTGCTTATAGGTATAGCTTACAGTGTAGATAAAAACTCTAAAAGGATTTTTGCCCAAACTCTGTTATTGTTAAAATATTGTATTTTTAAGATATAGAGATATCCCATTCCCGTGGTCCCGCTCAGGGATATCGAAAATGAGTTTTTTCAATATTCCCGAAGGGGACCACAGGAATGGGATATCTCTATATCTTAAAAATACAATATTTTAGCAACAACAGAGTTTGGGCAAAAATCCTTTTCGGTTTTTTATCTATACTATAAGCTATACCTATAAGCAAAATATGAGCTCAAACGGGACGTATTATCTCCGAAGGTTCCATCTATCGAAACTTTCATAGAACGATAATTGCCGTTGAAAATGCTTTGTGAATGGAAAACATGTACTACAACGTAATTAAATTACTGAAATAAAACGAAAATGCCTCGAAAGACGAGATTAAATTTCAGATGAAATATCCAGCAGCAAAAAGTGGCTCTTCCGGATTCTGACATGTTTAACGATGATTAAATGTGTATCGAAACCGAATGTTTCCGAGAATTGTCTTTTCTCCTCATTTTCGAAAACTCTTTAACAATTTACGATCTCTAATAAAATTTATTCAAAAAAATTTCGACGATTTGCGGATCTTTCGAAAAATTCATCATTTCTCACCGGATTTTTGTTGCTTTCGGACATCTTTGTTCATACACAAAGAGTTGCTGTTTAGTAGCTGGAGTCGAGGAAGTCTGTGCTTGATCTTAACTAGATTAGATATACACGTTAAATCAACATAGGTACAATGAAAAAGAACTGACGAAAATAACATCGACAATCTAGAAAAAAGTGAGAGAAATGTCAATGATAAGTTCGATAAAATGAAAAGTGCTAATGAACCTTAAATTTATCTACACCAAAAATAAATAAATAAGAGGAAGCCTAATGACCTCTAATATAGGATTAAAAAAAAATTCTCTGTGCTGTGTTTTCTATTTTAAAGTGCACATTATAGTACTTTTTTCGAACTGTAAATATCTTGAATACTTTGCTTCTATCTCAAATACTTTTTATTGTGAATATTGGTTACACAAACTAATTTTTTTCTTTTGATATTGTGAGAATGAGAAATGTGTTCCCATCGTACGTCCTCTACGTGTATGCGTCCTTACCGTGCGTACTCTACGTATATGCGTCCTTACCGTGCGTACTCTACGTATATGCGTCCTTACCGTGCGTACTCTACGTATATGCGTCATCAGTTTACACACAGCGTGCGATATTGACATAATATGCATTTTTCTGGTGAGCATGAGTCATCCATCTCCTTTTTAAAGCCGAGCAACATTGTCACATTCTGCTGTATTCTGTGCTTCTAATTTACCTGGTTCTTTTCCTTTCTATTATCAGCAGTGCATCCATTTTAACACAGACGAACGTCACTCTCCTTTACTAAAAGAATACGTACCAGTTGAATGATATTGTCGTAGCTAGTAGGTATTTTGTGCTTATGACTATTGCATACTTGCCAGTTGTTTCTTTTAGAAAATTCATTTTCAAGTGCTGAAAACTTACTTACATTTCGTTGTTTTACTCTTGCCAACAATGTACTTAGTCATTGTTTTTGTTTTCATCTTTCTCAACATTCTACATATTTCTGAGCTCACGGTGCGCAATAAGTCATCCGAAAATGAGTACGTATATTCTTACTGTTAGGTACTGGTCGTCATCGATACTGTATGTACCTCTATTCCTGCTAAACTGCTCTCCCCTTTACTCTTACATTTTCTGCTTTGTTACTGAATGTCAACACCGAACGAGAATATGCGTTTCTTTTACTACTTGAAAAATCGTTTGTTGATCACTGACTATATTGCTGATACACAATTGGTTGTCCGTTTTCTTCTCTACTCGAATGAGATAGATATCGAAAGATGCATTTCAGTGTAGTGAGTGTTGTTTTTTTCTTAGATAGTTTATGATCTACGGCTGAGAAACTATTTCAGAACTTCTCAGAGCATTTTACCTTTAGACTCGCACCACTGTAGCCTAGATGTTCGGTTGAAGTCTTGACTTTGAGTGAATTTCAGTTTCCCTTCTCAAGTCGGGCCGTTATCTTTGGACATCGTTAACGAATATAAAAGTTTAACAGTGTTGTTGTATCCGCTTTTTCTCGCATGGTAGAATCGTAGTGGGATTAAAGTAAAAATGTATTATCATCGACGACACAGTTATGAAAACTTGTGAACGTCACTGTGCACTGATCGATAAATTCAAAACTTGAAAAAAGCTTTTCTCTTTGTTATAGATATATACTCAATGTATTTAAACTACGTAGTTTATTTCTTACATTTTATTTCATTTTCATGGGCAATTCCGTCTTCAATCTCTGATGTACCTCTAATTTATATTCCTACATTATTTAATTACACTAATGATGTGATTACCAACAACAATACATTTCCTATCACCCTCACATACTCCAATTTTTCGATGTCTTATGTCATTCTTGATTATGGCGAGAACGTCGGTGGACTCCCTTTTTTCGATATTGATCAAGTAACTGGCAATTCTTCACTTCGAGTATCCTATTCGGAAGCATTACCCAATGTAGTCGATGGTGATATGGAATTCTATCCGCTGATACGTTCATTCGATCCTTATCGTGTCAAAAGTTATGATATTATAAATCGTGGTCATATTGAAAGTCCTCTCATTCAAGGTGCTCAGCGATATCAACGTTTAGCGTTAACCGATGGGGGTAGTATACGAATCAGTAAGTTAGGCATCAAATCGACGCACTACACAAAGGAAATTTCTTCGGCACCTGGATCGTTTTCGTGCAGCTCGGTATTATATACTGATATGTGGAGAATGGGTGCCCGTACTCTACAAATTAACATGATTCCTCCTCGCATCACACCTCCAGGATTTCTTGCTACCAATCAAGGCTTTTTTCTAACGGCAAACCAAGCTGGCGTCTATCTACGAGGCATGCAATGGGTTAATTATACAGTCATATTTTCGACAATGATTATGAGTGGTGGAACCTCATTTGCTCTGCGTTCGAATGACTATTCCGAGATTCTTATTACTATTAATTCAAAAGAGCATTTCAATCCGAATACTTTAGTAGTCAATACGCGACAGGAATTACCACCTCCGGATTCCTACATCTACAATGCAACTTTACCTCTTAATATCTCTCTTCTGACATGGTACGATATCAAAGCTATAGTTCAAGGTTTGACAATTGAACTCTCGATTAACGGCGCCACCACTTTTACTATTCCTATACCTGAGTCTTCAAGTCCTTACGTACCTTCTATAACACCTGGTGGTATTGCTTTCACGACTTCAAATAGCCAAGAGACATTCTTTCGTGATCTCCAAGTGATCGACATCTCTCCTGATAATTTCGGAGTCATTCTATATCAAGACTCACTTACTTCGCAGCAAGCGGTGTCTGATTTTGGTGTGGGCACGAATGAATTGCCTGTTATTCTCGATGGTGCGAAACGTGATCGAAACGTGTGGTCCGGAGATATATTAGTGGCTGGTCCAGTGCTTTATTATTCTTTTTATGAGCCTGAATATGCAGCTGGATCACTAGCAATTTTAAACAGTTATCAGTTGATGAATGGACCAGTGTCATCGAGAATTAATGTTGGATTTCCCCTTCAACAAAGTAATCCCAGCGACGAATTCGTTTCGCCAATCTTTTACAGTTACACATATTTTCTCGCAAACATTATTAGTGTGGCCGAATACTATCTCTATACAGGTGACATTCAATTTGTACACAATCAATGGCCGCGGATGCAATTGTTGATGAACTTTTTTTCAAAACTAGTTGATACGGATAATCTCGTTGTTACCTCATACCCAGTATGGGGCTACGATTATAATCCTTCATATGGTACATACAATGGGAAGTTTACGAAATTGAATATACTCTATGCTATGGCATTAGATAACGCGGCGTCTTTGGCTGATGCTATTAGCAATGTCACTGCAGCTAACCAGTATCGTCGACAAGCTGCTGCTATACGAACTGCAGTGAACACGTATCTCTACAACTCTACTGCCAACTTTTACATGATTTCTGATCAGCAAACTGTTGGCTTAGCTCAAGATACCAATTCATTGGCCATTCTGTCTGGCATTGCATCGGATTTGAACTCCAATGTACCACAGCAACTGCTTGAGCAGATGAAACAAAAGCTACGTGTGTCGGTTGCTAGCGGCTCCGGATATCTATCTATCACTTCCGATGGAATTCCTGCGAGTTCTTCGGTTATTGTTTCACCGTTCATTTCTTTTTTTCATGCAGCAGCAGCTTTTGAACAAGATAGAAGTGATCTCGCATTTGATGTGCTTGAATCTGTTTGGTCACCTATGGTTCAACCAGGACCTTACTTCACCGGCACATTTTGGGAATCAGAACGTCCTAGTGGCTATCCTGGGGCATCTACAAGCATGGCACATACTTGGAGCGCAGGAATAACTGCTATTCTGTCCAAATATGTACTTGGAATAAAACCTTTGTCTGCTGGATATACTACATGGTCGATTCGTCCTCAACCAGGCAATCTTACATGGGTTGCTGGAACTGTTTGTACACCTTATGGGATTATGTCAGTCGGTTGGAATAATAGTAATATTGAATTCAGAATTGTGGTCAATATTCCTCGTTCTACAAGTGGTGTCGTATATGTACCTACACAAAATAATTGCATAATTGTGAATGGAAATCGTTTGTCTGTGACATTTTATGACAATTCTGTGCACGGAGTGGATAAGATTGCAAGAAATGGTAGTTATTTGGGAGTTTATATTGTCTCGCCTGGATCATATTCTATTATTTCAAACTTTACATGCAACGCTGTCTCAGCTCTTTTTTTTCGTTCTTTTACATTGATTTGTTTGATTTTGTACCCATTCTTAATTTCGCTTGAACTTAGTCTTTAAGAAGAGACATATTTTTTTCGATAATTTTTATTAAACATGTTTTCTCAATCATATAAATCTGTATTATATATAAAGCTTCTGTTTTCCCGAAAAGATAAATAACATGAAGAAAATAATTTTGTATATAGCGAATATATATATAAGTATTTATATAACAACAACACAACATTAAATGAAATTTTAAAGAAAAGAGTTTTATTTATTTATTTATTTTTGTGATTTGTTTCTTTGAATTTCTGTTCGAAGTTTATCGTAAGCAACATCAAAATCATATTTAGTAAAATCTATATACATTCGAAGTCCTACCAATGCACCTAACCAACTTTTTGGTCTATAATTTTTTTCGACAACTAGAGGTATAAATGGACGTTGTAATTTATAAGTATATTGTCCTTCAGTTTTACAATACGGACTTGTTTCATATCGTTGAGACATACAAATAAGTATAAATTGAGAATTTTCAATAGCTTCTGCCATTCTATCAATTGTTGATCCATACATATTTTCTAAATCAACCCAAACATTAAATCCATCTGCAACTAGTTTTGAATAAATTCTATGACACAAATCTTTATCTTGATGAGAATAACTAATCATTAAATCATATAAATAATCTGAATTTGATGAATGAAAAGATTTTTTTTCAATTTTATCTGATGGAAATGAATTCTACATTTGTCCATCGGGAAAAACTCGTCCTTTTTCAATAGTTTCAATAACAGTATGATCATCTTGTTCACTTGAATAATAAAATATTCTTTCAACTTCATAATGAAACATTTTATTAGAAAGAAGTGGTGTATTAACAGCACGAGCATATGATTCAATTATATCTCGATAATTCAAAGCACGATCATCATGAAGTAATCGAATTGATATACGAAATAATTTTTTTTTGTAAACATAAAACAAACAAAACTTGATGGTGATACATACATATGTGGAGGAAAAAACTTTGTTAATTCATCAAAAGCATCAAGACGAACAAAAAAGTATCGAACTTCATCTAATTTATATTCATAAGCTATTGCTAACGTTATCCATTCAACTGTACTAAATGGTACTGGAAGTTTATTATTAACATCATCAGGTGAATCACTAAAACAATATTCATTAAATGCTGGAGACCAAAATCCAGTTGGATTATTGTTTGTTTCTATATTATCATCTTCTTTCGCATTTACTCTTGCTGGTGGTTCATTTGAAGATATCGTTTTTTCAGTAAGTTTTTCTTTTTTTGAACTATTACCCATATTGATATTACTTTTTTTTATGAATTATAATTTTAACGTCAGGTTACTTTAAAGAGAAAAGAAGAAAAAAATCTTTTCATCATGATGATGACTGTTCTTTTATTTATTTTATGGCATCCAAAGAAAAATAGTTGCTTAGTTTTCATACTGTTATACTTTGTCGCAAGAGCAAGTATGAAAGAAAAAAAATTACTACCAATATTTGTTGGTTTTTTTTAAATATTTATTCAGTAAATTTTAACGAGAAATTTTTTTTAAACATAAGTCACCCTTTTAAAGATTGAAAATATATATTGAAATCTAACGATAATCTCTACATTACATTATTATCGAGAACAACATTAATAAATTATTCTTCAAAGACTTAATAATTAAAAAAATTCTTTATAATTGAGAGTATAAGTAAAAAAGACATTGATCAAAAGATAAACTTTTACATGATTTCTACCGTAGGGCTGAGGGCAAATATATATCACACATAACTTATGTTGAAAAATTCTCAGATAATTACAACGTACAAAAAGTTTATAATACGGTAAACCAAAGAATGCCTCATTTTAATATGTTTTCCTTTATTTCAATACTCGTTCAAGTATATTTTTTGTCGAAATTTTCATTATCTTTCCAGATTGTAAGGCAAGAGTCTAGTAAAGGAATTTGATCTGTAACATGGCACAAATGCTCACGTAGTTATGACAAAAATAAACATATTGCTCAGATACTGCTCATTAATATAAGTTTTGATAAGTATTTTCATGAAGATATTTATCTATGCATCAAACTTAATTCGTATATTTACTAATAACTAAAGAATATTTTTGATAATATAATTTTTATTAGCTAATATCGTATTATTTATGTTAGAAATGGCACTAAGTTAACTATTTGAAATGTTTCTTAATAATATCTATATCATTATTTTATTGAATAAATATAGATAATGACATAACGCTAATTTTATTCTTAATATGAATGAAGATGAAAATAATATTAGCAACAAAAAAATTAAGCGTTAGAAAAAAATGCTGATCTATTTTTATACAGCATGTCGTTCTTCACAAAAGCAAGGTCCATATTTAGAAGTTTAAAAAAGTATACATTGTAATTTTATCAGCTTAATAGTCTTATTATAATGCATATAAATGAAAGAGTTCAAAATCAATTTTGATTTCCTGTTGAAAGTCAAAACTAATATTGACCAACTTTCATTCATATCTGAATACAGTCATATCCACCACACCCACACATTAACAACAATCTTTAATACAGTTCGTTATGATCTATCCATTATTATGATAAACTAAAAATCAAGAAGAACTAGTGAAGACTTCAGCCAGAAAATCTTCGATTTTTATTATATTTAGTTTAATAAAAATTGAGCGACAAGGAATTGGGACTAATCTATGAACCGAGTATTAACTATCGTTTATTTTCATGGGTATTCGATAATATATCAGTTTTTGCTTGTCGTTATAGTTTCGATGACTGTTGATTCTTCTTCTACACTAGTTTTTGGTAAATTAACAACTGGATTAGTTGAATAAAGATAAACAGCAGTAGAAACAATGATAATTGCTAAACATGTACTGCCACTAATTGGTATGGAAAAAATAAGCCATGCCAAAATACTTGTAAAGAAAAGCTCTAAGGCACTAGCAAATGTCTTCAAGATTGAATTCATTGATTTAAGGAAAAGTGATGTAACAAGACCGATAGCTGCATTATTAAGTATAATTAGTGGAACAAGTAGTTGTTGCCCAGAAATAATCGATTTAAGAGTATTAAAAAAATTGTTGGTAGTTGTCATAGACGGTTGTTGTTCTTCGAAAAGTATCAAAAGAACAATATTACATAGAATTGAATTCGTATACATGAACGTATTTTGAAGCATAATATCAACTTGTATACTTCGATCATTTTTGAGCAAATATTCAGTGTAAACACCAGCAAAACAAGAACAAAATACTTGTACCAGCATCCATATGAAATGAATATCTGTAAATGACGGTAATACTATTGTTCGCCCAATTGTTATTAATGGCTCGGTTTCTGTTGTATTTTTTGAAACTAAAATTGTCGATGTTGATGAATGTTCAAATTGTTTTATGATACAACCGAAAGTGAGAATAAATAATGAGATCCATTGAATACATGTAAGACGTTTACTAAAGAGAAACTTTTCAAGGAAGACACACATTACATACTAATATCGAATATGAATAATTACTTGAAAAATAACAGCAGTAACTACAACACGAAATTGAAGAAGAAGAAAATATGTTGTTGGATCGTACGAAGATAAATTGAGAAATGCTAAATTGTTGTACAGACAATAGAGTGCCGCTGGAGCCAGATAAAGGAAGAATACTAAAAATAACAAACTATGTTTGTTTCTAAAACAAATCAGTAGATCCAATGACCTATGACAAACTTCAAAAACATGAGGGCTACTAGATCTTCCTACGAGAGTTGTAGTCGTTTTATTGAAACACTCACACTCACACTCTTGTTTCTATCATAATACAGTCATTACCTGTTCGATTTTCAGTGATTTCTTTTCGCATTTGACTCCATGAATGTCTACAAGAAAATACAAGATATTTCGATGAATTTTGCTTCTACTCACGTTTGTCGATAAATAATAATAGCAGCAATTAACTTCACTAATTCGGTTAACAATACAACGGAAATGGTATTGTACTTGTATGAATGTGTCGACGTCTTCGATCCAGTGATCAAGAGTCCTTTATATATAATATATAACAATTAAATTAAAGTTAACAATTGAAATATACCTTGATTAATAAAAAGACCCATGTAGGTAATGAAAATAAGGAAACTCCAACGAGTTGGAAATAATTCTACAAAGTGAATTCGATTACACATACTGGACAGCATGATATTCCACAAAGAAAAATAAGATAACAACTAATAATCTAAAATAAATGAATGATACAAATGTCGATTGTTTTACATAATCACGATAAAAACCGGCTACCAGTATCTGTACGTATATCTATATGAAAGAAAGAAGAAAATGCAATATTTATAGAATATATAAGAAGATGTTTATATACTGACGTGACTTTTGAGTAAATTAAAATATCTTTTCCACAGTTGAAATAAGAAAAAAAACAAATGTCTTATATACATTTTTCATATATAGTTGATAAGGAAATGACTAGGTCAGACATTAGAATTGTAAACATTTTTTACATATATTCTTTTCAACTTCTATTTTTACTAATTTTTGCATTAGCTCGAACTGGTAATCGATCACTTAATATCTACTTTTTTTGTAATCTAGAGCATCGAAAAACATTCGTATATGAATATCTAAAACAATACTGCTTTTGAATAAACAAAAGAATGTAACTATTTTGTGCATCTTGCAAGCAGATATCGAATGAAAATAAACACGTGTTTTATGTGACTAACCTCTGTAGACGATTTGGAGTATTTTTCAAAAATTTATTTCCTACAAAGAATTTCAGTACATTAGAAAATGTAATTTGCAGCGTATTAAGTGAAGTTATCGGCGGATTCGAGTATTTCCAGCTGCGATTTGCCCGGATTTGCGTTCCAAGACTCATACTTATGTTCCAAGT
>CAJNOI010001173.1:0-18056 GCA_905250115.1 Adineta steineri | reverse complement strand
TTTTTTTTGTTCTATTTATAGAAGATACTTATTGGAAACCAGATGTTGTCGATCAACAAGAAGTTCTTGTCAAGGTCATGGATACCTATGGAAAAGTATTATCATGAGAAAGAAAAAAATATTCATTTGACTTGTTTTTTTTCCTATAGGATGATAAACGATTACCATATTATTTAAAATGGGCTGACGCTGTATTAATTACATATAGTATAATACAACAAGATAGTTTTGAAATGGCACTTGCTTATCTCGATGCAATAAATTCATATTCAAAAAGTTTAACTGTATCTAATAATGAACTTGTTATTATGTTACTTGGAAATAAATTAGATCTTGAACGAACTAGGTAATCAAAATAATTTTCTTTATTTTTTGATAGAAATAAATGTTGCTGGTTTTTCTTATTATTAAGAGTGGTTCCGAAATCTGAAGGTGAATCAATAGCAGCGAAATTTAGTTGTGCTTTTTGTGAAACAACAGCTGCTGATGATTATGAATATGTTCAACAATTATTTCATCGTACTGTACGTGAAGTACGAAAAGAACGTGAACGTGCTGTTGCATCAAATTGTATTGATGAAGAACCATTACCATCAACAACAATTAATATAAATACAAATACAAATATTCCTTCATCAGCATCATCTTCATCATCAACGTCATCAAGTCATTTTTTAGCATTAAATGACACAGATAAAATTTCATCATCAAATATCCCATTACCACCACCCATGCCAGCGACGCTTATACATCAAGCAGCTCGTGCAGCTAAAACTGCTAAACCTGAATATCAAAACTCATCGAATTCAAACAATATAAATTCACCATTTTCACCTACAATTAAATCTGGTTCATTATCATCAATAGCAACAGTAACTGGTTTACCTCCGACATCATCATCTTCAACGGCGAAACGAGCACCATCTAAAACATCTGTATTTTCTAAAATTTTCAAATAATTTATTTAAAACGAAAAAAAATCGATTTAAACTTTTTTTGTTTTTATTTTCACACATAATAAAAATTAAGCGTAATATACATCTTTATATAGACACAGGACGCGAGAACATAACGAATATATATTCTTTTTCCAACCATTTATGTCATGGAATAGGCTATAAATATATGAAGTATATCAATTGAGCATGTTTTTAAAAGTATAGTTTATATTTATTAGTAAAAAATTAAATTTAAGTAGAAAGCATTTCTCCTTGATAGACAACTCCACTATCATCACTGATATAACAATAGTTAAGTTTATCATCATTTAAATGTACATCATAGTGAGTTTTTACTGATAATGTGTTTATATCATCTATCATGGAATTTGTTGGTGTAATCAATAATGATGATGATGCCAATGTTAATAGTTGTCCATCACTAGAATTTCTTGGTGTCTTTGGAAAAAATTTTGGATGTTGATTAGTATGATAGTTTGTTGTTGAACGTTGAAGTTGACGATAAGTTGATGAAGATCTTCCAGTTCGTTTTGTTGCTATAGATATAGTTGGTACTGATAATGTATCCGTTTTTAAAGAATCATCAGAATCATTTGATGTTGACTGAAGCTGTTGTGGAGATAGATTTCGATTTAAGTTTAATGTCATTTTTGATTCAGTACTTTTTAAATGTTTTTCTTCTTCTTCTTGTTTACGACGCATACGTGCTAATGATTGTCTACGTACATAAGTCAAATAATGCCCATATTCCGACGTTGGTCGAGAAAAACTGGACTGTTCTTGTTGTTGTTGTTGTCGTGGAGAAGGATTTAAACTGTTAGTAGGTGCACGAGCTGAAACTGGCCGATGTGATGACATCGGTGAATTCGTAACATATAAATTACGACTATGAGCTGTTGCAGGACGTGCCACTGTTGTTGGATAGTTAAAAGAAGATTTCGATGTACTTGAACTATTTAAACGATTCGAAACTGGCGTACGTGCTTTCGTTTGTGCTGTAGATAGTTCAATTGGAGTATTGGTCACCATATTTGATTTATCTGTAGCCATTTGAATAAGTTTCTTTTCAAAATTGAAAAATGATGATAAAGTAATGACTGGTAATGCAGTACCGGATGGTATTGTATGACTTCGTTGTATATTATTGAATAAATTATTAGATGGTAGTTTCTGTGTTCTTCTCATTACTGTAGAATTCATATCTAGAACTGAAAGGTTCAAAGGTATATCAGTCATTATATTGAAGCTTTACAAACGAGAAAAATATGCTCAATATATATATACATTCAAGAATAATAAGAATACATTTTTCTAGATGTCATGTAGACTGTTTTTGATCGTTTTGTGCTTATGCGTTGTTTAATAAAAGAGATTGAAACAAAAAGAAAAGAAGCTGTCAAAAATCGATATTTATATTTAAAAGACGTTTTTTCTTTCGTTTTTTTCAATCGTCATTTAACCAAAAAAAATAATATTGTTCTTTTTAACAGTAGTCTAATGTATTTCGTTTTTGATTCCTATGACTGCCATGTAGTGCGTTTTTATCGATGCACAGAATGTTGCTTATACGATTTAATGTTTGCATATCTCTTAAAGTTGTTGTCATACTTCAATCTACCATTATTTTCTTATTAACAAATACTTTAGTTCTTAATGACGATGTTTACTGCAAACAATACTGGAAGAAAAAAAATGAATTTTGTTCATTCATCTATATTAATATTTAATACTACAAATATCGAATGAAGTATACTGAAATTCTCTAAAATACATTCAACATAAATCTTATTTTACAATGATCTTTTATTCAAAGGCGTTCAGTTTAAATCTATTGAAAAAGCCCTAAAAATGAATCCTATAGATGTCCTATGTTGACAGTCTCATTCCGCTGAATCATTTATTGATAAAATAATGATTGGTGCAATCGAAAAAATTCTACAGTATGTATTTATTATAAATAAGATAAGATTAGTGAAGTGAATGTCAATTCTACATAAATCATTTTTTTTCCTGAGTAATTGCTAGAAATCAATGAGTCAGTATTAGTCTTGTCCTCTTATGAATATGCTATGACGTGAGTTGATATTATATAAATCTTACTTAAAACAAACTATATTTTAACAATATTTTGACAAGTTTTATGACTGTTCCACCTTTGACAAATGAAAATATGAATTATTGTGTTCTGTTTTTTTTTGTCATCAATGAGAGTACATTTTTATCTATTCTAGATATTGAAAAATGCTCATATACATGATTGACACATTGCATTGCTTGGAGCAAGCTATTCATCACCACCTCTCAGGATCTTTTTCTTTCGATTTTTATCTAAACTGATGCATTTGAAAGCAAAATTGAGCTAAGTCGTTTACTATTTTTGAAATGAATTTATCTATGTGTTAGAAACGTTTACAAATTCCATTAATTAATCTTTTGTATGCATATTTATATATATTGATAATGATGTAAGTCGAACGTGAGTATGAATTAAATACTTGATTTCCAATCGAATATTTACTATTGATTCATAGAACAGAGATAACCGTAATAAATTGAACTTGTTTTGTCTGTAATAATGATCTAGAGTTATAGATACTTGTAACCTTTGCTTTATTGAGTTGATCTTTGATGATGATATTTCCTAAGGTTTGAAGATAAATGATCAAACAATAGCCCTTTTCTATTCAATCGTATTTATAGATACCACGTCTGTAAAGTTTATTTTATTGACTGATCAAGTATAAGGAATTGACTATTATAAACAAGTTAAGAACAGATAGTTAACGCAGGTCTAGTAGAGAACAAGATAAGTGTATTATCAATAGAAACAAACAATAGGTTTTTCATATTGAAAGAACTACATGTCTCAATTCGTCTCATAATAACTGCTTTACCAATTAGCTTTTTTGATTGTAAACCTTCTGAATAAGTCTTGAGAAGGATAGAATTAATTTCGTACTGCTTTACTAAGGGTGTGGGTGTGGGTGTGGGTGTTGTATCCTTCTTCTGTCAACACCCACACCCACGCCCACGCCCACACTCACACCTATACCCTCACCTTCACGCTTTGCTGTCACTCCTTGTATATAAAAGTAAACCCTCCATTCGACTTACTTAGAATACTATAAATTTTAATTAAATTACAACATCGTCTATGTTTTAGATACACTTCATTCGAAATTCTCTTAGTTAAGCGTAAGGGACATTTTTCAATTCCGGACCAATTCTTAGAAGACATTATTTTCAAGGACATTTCTGCCATGATTTTTAGAAATTATAAAAATCATCATTAACATTAATGCATTTCTTCATTTGTCGTTTTCTTAACTATGCTAATTCCCTTTTTCCAGCCATCACATATGAACTTGCACAATAACAAAAAAAAATATGAATTGCTAATTGTTCATCATATTCATAGATATAGTTTGTTCTTCTTGTCATCTGCCAATGATTAACTTATTCTATGTCTAGTTTACTCTCTTTACCATAAAAATGAACTATTCATATTATCTAAAAATTTCCCCTCTCTGTTTATTTTCAGATGCTTGATAAAAAACTATTACTCAGTGTCAGCACTGTTCTTCTATTCACTTTGTACGATCTAAACCGTTCGTATATGAATCAGACGTCAACGAAAACAAATCCGATATCGACATCATCATCATCAGCCTATGATGATATTTCCAATAATCAAGACGAAGATATAACAGTAATTCCACCTCCAAAAATGAAAATGCAAGTAGCAACAACTATTACATTCCGTTATTGTCATACTTGCGGGTATAAATTAAATTAAAAAAAAAATCTTCTTCATATCTTTCATTTTTTTTAAGTTATCAAAATCTGTTCAAACAGTTTTCTGAACTTGTTCGTACACATTATCCAAATATGGCAGTTATTGGAGAAAACTATCCACCACCATCTCTAAGAGCATTTCTTGCTCGAATTTTATCAATGCTTAAAATGGGTTTACTTGTTTGTCTTCTCTTTGGTCAAAATCCATTCGCTCTTCTTAGTATTCCAACACCAAGAATATTTCATTGGGCATTAAACAATAAGATGTATGCATGTTTAATGATATTTTTTCTTTCAAACTCCCTAGAATCATATTTGGTATCAACTGGTGCATTTGAAATAATTGTTGACGATGTTCCACTATGGTCAAAACTCGAAACAGGTCGTTTACCATCATCGAATGAATTTATTCAAATGTTACAACCGTTCAATCCAAATAGAGACGGTAGTGATCAAATACGTTTTAATAGTTGATTCATTGAATATTTGTCTACATACTTGAAAGCTTATTTTCTTGTTTACCGGCTTTGCTTATACTAAATCAAGATGATATTTAGCAATAAAATCTATATTTCTATTTTATTAACAATGCAAATCAAAAGTAATTATATATTAAAGACTTGTCATCTGATTATCAACCAGTATATCAAATGTCAGAGAAACAAAGACGATTGTAATATAAAAAAAGAAAGAATTTCAAGTATGATCTATTTTGTAACGTTGTCTTTTAATGTTGTTATATTTCTTATTGAAATAAAATGTTAGCTGTAGGAAAAATATTTGTTTTTCTTCGAAATTAAAGTATCGGATGTTTAATACAAGACAACGTAATAACTGTATTAGGAAAGGTCAGTTTTTAATGATGTGTCAGTGATAGAGGCCAGCTTTGACATACAGTAAACAGCAGAGAAGTTCTAGAAATCATGGAAGTAATACGTTAATGTTTTGTCTACTTATACTTTACATCTGTTCCTGATTATCTTCTCTTTTCTTTCTTTCGTTGATGTACATAATAGAACTTGTATTATTGATACAAAGCTTCAAATCCAAACTCACGAATAAAAAATTAAAATAAATACGATAGGTCGATTTTATTATTAGAATTTATTTACATTATATATTATTACAGTAAAACTGAAAAAATGTTTATTTTAAATTTCAGTTCGAAAACATTTTCACGAAGAATATTAATTGTAAATAGTCTGTAAAAATCTTGTTTTATTATTTGGTTTGAACTGCACCAACATTAATTGTCGTCGGAGTGGTTTTTTCGGTTAATGGAGAAATTGAAACTCGTCGTGTTATATACTGTTGCCAATATTTCATTATTATTTTGATAAATTCATTTCGAAAAGGTTTTGAAGTTATAAGAAACATATAAAATGACACAACACTTGTAAGATGAACACTAAATTGAGTTAAGAATAAAATAAATGCTTCAATTTCAACTTGCTGAGCATTACTCTGACCAACATATGTTGTTAATGCACTATAAATAAGACCACCTGAATAGATAATCGATGTAGAAATATGTGCTATAATTTCAGCCATAACCATGCGCATAAAATCTCGATCTCTTTGTCTAGCATGCGTCTGCTTAGCATTCCGTTGACGAAGACTACGGACAGTAAGGATACTGAAGATGCTCATTAATGTTAGTGGTAAAATAACAACTGATATAATTTGATAAACTGAATAAATTGTCTTGTATAAACCAAATGTTCCACATACATTACCCCTAATCTCCGTTAAAATAGGCATATGTATGGCGATCAGTAACCATGCTGGACATATAATGAAAACAAGCTTCATTGCAATCTTATTGGAGCTTAATGAACGAATACGTACATTTGTTCGTGTAAGAAAAAATCGATCAGCACAAGCAAACACAACAACACTACGAATACATTGACCAAAAACATGACTGCCATAAGATTTTATTTTACAATACAGTAATGATTGTAGTTGAGCATCAGCATGATCAAGTGTATTGAAGAGTGGAACAAACACCCAAAATAAATAAACAATCGAAAAAATTGAGAGAGAACGAAAATAGATAGAACCCGGCATGTGACGATACAAAGGTCGCATGAACATCATACAATTGCAAATATTACCTATAACACCTAATGCGAAATAGATTGTAATGCCGTATCGAGTTATGACTTGTTGTACAAAACGTAGAATTGTTACAGCCATCATCCACGATCTTGTTTTTCCAAGAGAAAAAATGAAATAAGAGTCAAAAAGATGCAGCAGAAGAAGAATAATATGTATACTTTTAGAAAAGTAAATGATGGTAATCTTTTTAATCTCGGAATATTATATAGCAGCAAATGGCACTCTGAACTAGATTAATCAGTAACAAAGAGGATCATTAGTGGTAGACAATATTTTTAAATTTGATCCTGTGACAAAATTTCACACTTCTGTTATACGGATGTACGTCAGTCAGTTATTTTAATTATGCTTATAGAGATGAAAGAAAGCTAAATAGTTACTAGCATTAAATGAGTATTTGAATATATTTCATGCTGAAAAATGTATTCGTACTTTTATATCATCTTCTTTATTTACATATGTTCTTATGACATGAAATAAAAATAACTATATATGTCAAAAATTATAAATACCTTTTATCACATGTCTCCTATCTATATGTTTTATTCTCGCGGTGCTCGTTGTTTTGATCTTCTTTTGCAAGAAATCAAAAACGGTAGATGTCGCATAAAGACATTTCATTCTTTTGTATTTTCTCATCAATATTCCTTGAAAAGTATCCAATAGTTATTCTCTATAACCGTCTTAAAATTTAATAATCAACAAGACACCTTATCAAAAAAGAAAATAATATATTACTTCCTAGTTAAAGTCTCTCGTTCAATAAAAAATTTCTGTTTATCTATTTTTTTTCAGAAGTATTGATCAGTATGTCCATATCTGCTACTGCATTTCGTTGGCTTGATATACTTGAAGCAGAATTTGATAAAACATTTGTTGATCTCGATTTATTATTGGGTGAAATTGATGAAGATCAAGTAGAAATTACAGGTGATGGACGAGCAAAACTAGGTATACTTAGTTCATGTTTTGCTCAACTTGTTCATAAAACTCAAACAATTTCACAAGCTAATGCTAAATTAGAAGTTTGTATTTTCGCGTAATCTGAATAGTTTTTCAAATGTACATTTTCTATTAAGGCACAATTACTTGATGCACAAGCAGAAATAATTAATATTAAAGCGGATCGACAAGCATTAGAACAACAAAGTAATGATACATTAGCTTTATTACATACATCACAATTAGAATGTCAAATATTAAAAACTAACAGTGAAATTGAAGGTGCAGATGTGATACGTAAACGATTGGTTAGTATGAAGAGTTTTTTTTTTGTTTTATTCTATTGTTTCTTTTTATTTAGGAAGAACAAGTTATGAAACAACGTGAAGAATATAAACAAAGTTTAATATCAGATGTAAAAGCACATGAACTTGAAAAAGAAAAAGAAAAACTTCAAGCACAAATTATTAATTTACAATCAGAAGTCTATGGATCACGCTTAGCAGCTAAATATCTCGATAAAGAATTAGCTGGAAGGTATGTATTTGAAGATAATAACTATTCTTATCAGTTTTATTCATTTCCGTTTATCAAAAGAAATACTTTCTCTCTCCAGAAAAAAAATCTATTTCCTTTATTATATATCCGATAATATTATTGTATAATAACTCGAGGACAACAGGAAACGACATATGTTAAAAACAAGATTATTAAAAGTATTTTTGTTTCTTTCGAATAGAATTCAACAAATTCAATTACTTGGTCGTGATTTACGTGGACCAAATCATGAAAATGTCTGGAATCAACTTGAAGCTGAAATTCATTTACATCGTCATAAAACAGTTATTCGTGCATGTCGTGGTCGTGAAAAAGTGAATAAAATTTTAACAATGCCACCCGGACATGTAATATTAAACTTATCATATCTTTAGAATTCAAATTTTATTTCAAATAGGATGTAAAAAAACGTCAAGGTGTAGGTGAATTACGTACAATTAAATTTCATAAGGATGCTAAAGAAGCATTAGGTATATCGATAACGGGTGGAAAAGAACATGGTTTACCTATTCTTATATCAGAAATTCATGAAAATGGATTAGCATGGCGGTGTGGACAACTTTATGTTGGAGATTCAATATTAAGTGTTAATAAATATGATTTACGAGATAAAAAACATGCGGAAGCTGTTCAAGTTCTGTCATCTATCGTATGTATATATATTCAAAATAATTTATAAATTAATATATCTTTTTTATAGAAAGGTGATATTACAATGACAGTTATTTTTGTTGCACCGGATGATAGTGATAATGAAGAGTTATCAAATTGTGAAGAAGAAAATCATTTAAAATATAAATTTGTTACTGATGAAGTTGACTTTAAGTCAAAAGAAAAAGATATGAATTCAATTAAAGATTTAACTATATCAAATGGTAATAAAGGAAAATCTGTATTGGAAAAAATAGATGGAACAAATTATTAATTTTTTTCTTGAAATATTCCGTCCGTAATTGATAGATATGAGAATAATTATTTGACAATAAATGGGAGAATTTTGAATCTCAATTAACCGGTAGAAATTCGACAATGTGTGTGTGTGTGATGATTTTTCTTTTTACAATGAACAAATTATTCTTAATGTTGTTTTTTTTTAAATAAATCTAAATATTATGTAAATAAATTTTCTGTTGGTGATTGTATATACATATGCATATGATATTTTGTTTGGAAAGATGTTTTTCAATCGATGATTTTAGCTTTAGGCTATAGAATATGACAGCTGTGATTATTGCAATGTGATTAGAAAAATATAGTCGATAAAGGAAGATATGTCTATGCATGTATAGACATATGGTAAATATGCAGAAAGAGAGAATAATATGAGTTTTACATTAATGTGTTTGATCATGACTTTTGTTGGAGGGATATTATACAATAAATATGGAAAAATCTTTTCCGGACAATCGAGTGATCGCTCGATTTACACTGCGTCATCAATAAAGTCAAATTATTCATATAAATCTATTTTTCTTATACATTGATATATTTAAGCAAAAGAAAAAGTATAAACAAATGACTCAACTAATTATATTCGTAATAGAAGTATTGTTTCAATAACAATAAGCATTATTATTTCAATTTATAATTAATAATTACATACGTACGGATGTGTCGAAAATAGGGGAAGGCATGTGGTAGAGATGGGTCATATGGTTACAATTATTTAGGTAAAATCTAAAAGTAAAAGAGGCATTACGCACAAGTCGCTTCTTCTTCTAGTCACGCCCCTATTAACAATGCACAGGTAAGTTGTATTGGATTACACGTTTCTTTTCTTCTTTTTTTATTCACGTCAGAATACCTTTGATTCAGATTAGTTATTAATTCCCAAGTATCGTTGATTTGTTTTTTTGCCTATCAATTTCTTCGATGCATCTATTGCTTTGATATAACTGATCAACAAAAATAGAATAAGAGAACAGGCATGTTTATGTATTCGACTCATATATATATATATTTTTCCTTTGCATCTACCGAGTTTTTTCTTCTAATCTAGAAAATGACTGATGAGAACGATCATCGACATAAAACAAAAGAGCATTAGCGGGTAGCCTTTGGAAAGAGACTATACCAACTGGTATTTGGAAGGCTCTTCAACGTGTCTTATTACATTCTATAATCCGATAAGAATGTGTTCGCCGACGCTCGAAATCATCATCATCACTATACACTAAACTTATTCTTCCTTCGCTTTTTATCTCAATCTCGATTCTTTTCCTTATTATTATCATATCATAATAATCATTTGTCGAAAACCTCTTTACATATGCTTATGTCAATTTTTATTAGCGAATAAATTGATCAAATCATATTATTGGTACACGTAAGAATTTATCATTTTTTTTCTTCATATGAATATATATATATACCTGTACTTGTATTAATTCTGATATAAAAATATGCTCGAAGAAATAAATGTCAATGTTATTATCGTCAGTGTCAATTGTTAACAACACATGGTTAGATATAGCACAGCAGGAGATTCCGTCTATTTCTCTATAAAGATGAAGATATTACAACTGTTGAAAGATAGCAAAGACAGACACATAATTATATTTTGATGCAAAAATAAGGATAGTTTGACTTTGAATTTATTTATATGTAAGCATATACTATTTTTTTTTCTCATCAATTCTATATGAGTCAGAGAAAGAATTCAAATCATGTCATAGAAGATAAAAAAAAGAAAAAGTTTTTTTTTGTTTCATACATTATTGTACTTGTATTCATGTTTTGTTATTTTGTATTAAACAGATTAGATTAGTATAGTTTATACCAGAAAGACATACTCACAATAACATATATAAGAGAAAAAGAGTAAGAAAGAAGAAAAGATAAAATAAATAGATATGTTATGAATGATATCATCAATATGAGAACAAAATAATATCAATAAATAAATTACACATCGCATACAGATATACATATATTTATACATATATTTATATAGACATAACAGTTCTTTCTTATTATTAATACCAAATAAAACCGTATGCGAGAAGGTCAGTTGTCTATCATTGTACATTCTTATGTTTATTATTAGGTTTTTTTCTTGTAATATTTTATTAAATTTAAAAAAGAATGTTAATCTTTAATTTTAGACTATAGGTAAATTAATTACTATGGACAATTCAAGACAACATGTTCTACGTCAATCAAATGAAATCATTCAAGCAAAAAGAAAAACATCATTAAAAAAGACTCAAAGAAAAGAACCATTACGTCGTATATGGTCTCGAGGTTTGCCATCATTAGCAACAAATACAGTTAAAATGGTTGTTGCAACATTACATATTGGTTCAAAGATGAATGGACATTTATCGGATGAAGAACAAGACAATGAAGAAGAAGATGATAATGATGATGATGATGAAATATTTCACATTGGACAACATGTACAAGCACACATTCCAGATATAGTTTTAAATAAATTAAATGATTTAATTGATCAAAAAGGAAATATATTAATTCCAAATGAACATATGTATAATAATGCAACATTATTATTTCTTGATGTATCAGGTTTTACATCATTAACTGAACAATATTCAAATGATGCACATTTAGGTATTGATCAATTAACACATACATTAAATTCATATTTTGATAAACTTGTTTCGGAAATTTTAATAAATAATGGTGATATTTATAAATTTGCTGGTGATGCTATACTTGCATTATGGACAAATGAATTAAATGGACCTGAACAAGCATTAAAATGTGCATTATATTTACAAGAAAAATGTGGAGCATATGAAACTGATGTTGATGTCGTATTACGTCTTAAAATAGCGTTAGCATATGGTTCTGTACATGCATTATTTATAGGTACAGATGAATTTAAACATTATATATTAACAGGTGATTGTGTGAAAGATGTTAATCAATGTGAACAATTATGTGAACCAGGTGATATTATTATAACGAAAGCAGTTTATGAACAAGTACAAAATTTATTATTAAATTGTGAATATGCACCGATTAACGATGAAGTAGATAGAAAAGATCAATATATTGCTGTAAAATATTTAGACTCCGAAGATAATGATCTAAATATAATCAAAAATAATGATAGAATGGTAAGTAAATATATATTTGTTCCGGAAGAGCGAACATATACGTCGTACATTGATTAAATAATATACGGATTGATTATGGAAGTATGAAGCGTAAGAAAAAAAAATAAGTGAATGATTCAGCGAAAGATACTGATGAATAAGTGTACCTAGTAAAATAGAACATAAAATTAATAATTTTTAGGTACTTTCTGTAGAATAAATTAATAAAATCTTTTTTTTCCCATATTAATAGAATAGTTCAAATCCAGACATATCTATGAATGAACCTGATAATAATTCTAATTCTCAATTATCTTCTTTAATAAATGATTCAATTAATGAAGAACTTAATAACAAAACTGATAATTTAATGAAATCTTTTTTACTTGGTTGTGTTTATCAACGTATTGAACGTAAACAATCTTTAGATTATCTATCTGAATTGCGACGTGTTACAATAACATTTATTAATCTTGATGTGTCCGATGAACATTATACAAACAATAATTTATATCATAATGTACAAAAAGTTTTCATACAAATCTATGAATTAACAAAAATGATGGGTGGTGTATTAACAAAAGCATTATTATTTGATAAGGGATGGTCATTTTTATGTGTTTTTGGTTTACCTGGTTATAAACAAGGTGATGATACAGCAAATGCACTTAAATGTGCTTATATGATACATACAACAATTCATAAACAATGTCAATTTATAGATAAATGTTCAATAGGTGTAAGTTTATCGAAAAATTAAGTAAAACATAATATAAATGAAAACATTTTTCAACTATTTACGTTAGGTTAGGTGACAACTGGTTTAACATATTGTGGTGTTGTTGGACATGTTGCACGTTGTGAATATACAGTTATTGGTCGAAAAGTAAATATGGCTGCACGTTTAATGTGTAATTATCCAAATATCATATCATGTGATCAAGAAACATATTATAATTCACGTTTAAATAGTCGTTTTTTTCAAATATTACCTGATAAAATATTAAAAGTAAAGAAAAAAATATTATATAAAAAAATAAAATTTTAATTAATATTTAAGGGTATGCATAATGTTGGAATTATTTGGCAATATGGAGATCATCAAAATAATATACAAATAGAAAATAATCAAGATCAAAAGAAAATAATTGATATACAAAATAATAATTATCCATTATTAGGACGAAAAGTTGAATTAATGATCGTTACTGCACAAATTATGTTATTAGATGAACCATTACATAGACGAAGAGATCTTGCAGCTATTATTTTTGAAGGTTAGTAAATTATTGAAAATTTTAATTAATTTCATTGATAAATTTCATTGTAGGTGATGATAAAATTGGTCGAAGTCGTTTATTACAATTTATAGCGGAATCATTAGAAAATTCATATCATGAAAGTAATTGCACAGGTGTTTCCTCTTATGATAATACCTACATTCCTTATGACTCAACAATTCCTAATAATATACCGAATGAAAATACAAAAACTCGTTTATCATCTTTAAATATCTATGGTAATGATTGTTCAACAATAAAAAAACCAACAATACGTATTATTAAATATTCTTGTCAATTAGAACAACGTTTTAATGAATTTAGTTTATTACGTTCATTACTTAGACAATTATTACAATTTCATCATGATGATAAAACACAATATGAACGTGAACAATATTTATTACGTTTATTTGATATAAATAAATCGAATGATGCATATTTAAGACGAAATTTATTTTTATTGAATGATTTACTTGATGTTAGATTTCGTCGAAGTCATATTGAAACAGAAAATACAAATGAAAAAAATTTTGTTCGAACATATGAAACAAATATTAATGAATTATTATTACATATTTTACATCAACTTATTGATCCACCAGGAAGTATGGGTGATATGTATGGAAATACATTAAGGTATATACTAAAATATAGATTATTCCATTCTACTAATCAGGGTCCGGCGGGACTGTGCCGACGGGATCGGGACTGCGGAATCCCGAGTAAATACATTTATGGGTTTTAAGTCTAGATGAATTGTATGCACAGAAAATGATAACAGCATCGAAAATCCTGAAAAAATATTTTGCCGAGACTGGAATCGGGACAGGTTTCTGTCAAGTCAGAGACGATCGGGATAGGGACCTGCGGAGTCAACTGTTTTTGACTCCGACTCCGAAAAGCTCCGAATAACTCCGAAATTTTGTTGACAAAAAGCGACTTCTAGAGTCAACTTTTTTGAACCCGAAATCGGACTCCGACGGAGTCAGAGTACTCCGCAGCTCCCTAGATCGGGATGAAAAAAACCCGATCTCGCTGGACCGTACTATTGATATTTAATGTAAAATAACGATATTTTTACATTAGATGAAATGAAATCAGAATGGTGTATGATACTGTTTTTAATAAACGCATTATATCTATTTTTAGTTCAGCGTATTCTCAACCGAGACGTTCATCAACTTCAATAACAGCTTTACCGATGGCTTCAATCACAACAGCATCAAAAATTCTATTTATTATTGATGATATTCATTTTGCTGATGAAAGTTCTCTTAAACATTTACTTACATTAGGTAGTCATAATAAATGTTTATTAATTCTATCGATGAAACCACCAAGAAATAATAATAATGATCGACCAGTTTCAAATATCATACAATCAATTAGTACAGATTCACGTGTTTATCTTCGAAGATTACCAGGACTTGAATTACGTTATCTTGCTACACTTGGTAAAATTAATATTTTATTTATGATTTATCAAATTTATTTATTTATTTGTAGGATGTCAGATATTATCTGTACATAAACTTCCAGCAAAACTTGTCAAAGTACTGAATGAAAGTTGTAATGGTAGGAAATCAACGCTCTTGAGGAAATAATATCGACTCGTTTTTAATTTTAGGTATTCCAGGATTTTGCGAACAAATTCTTTTTGATCTTTTACGAAAAGATAAAATCTTTATTGTAAATACAACTGATATATATGATCAAGATTCAAATTTAATTGAAGGTGATGCTGATAAATTACTTGTTAATTCTCCTATAAAAACTAGTTTATTAAAATCATTATTTTCTCGTCATAAACAAATTCTAAATGATAATCAACGTCAAACTGAACCTGTTTTTTCTCGTATATGTCTTTTACGTGATCCATCATCGAATGATTTTGTTTCTCATTGTCAACAAAATTTTCAAAATTATATTATGTGTCGAATTGATCGTTTATCTGATAGTGAAAGTTTACTTTGTAAAATAGCTGCTGTTATTGGTAATACATTTTCTCGAACATTTCTATGGCAATTAGTTGATTCACAATCAAAAAAATTAATTAATATTAATTCATGTATATTAGATATGATGCAACGAACGATTATTGAATGTGCATATCAACAACAACAACAACAAAATCAAAGAAAACATTCAATAAAATGTTTTTGTTTACATAATCCAGCTGGTTTTCCATCACAATGTCGTCTAATTGCATTTGCACATGTATCAATACGTGAAGGAATATATAATTCATTAACAGATAGTTTAAAACGTACTTTAACACGTAATGCTATTGATTATTTAGAAAAACAATGTACAATTGTTTGTTCAACATGTGCACCAAGAAATGATATACCATTTGTTGTACAAAAACAAGATGGTCTTACGCGAATTATTAAAACTAGTCAACAACGTGGATTTGTTGATATTGTTAAAATAGCTGCTCTAAGAGAAATTGATAATACAATAAAACAAGCAATGAGATTACGTTCAATGAGTTCACCAATAAAACCAAGATCGAATACGTCCACAAATTTTCCACCAGAACCAAGTATTACCCTAACTGGAAATTTAGATCGAAATGAGAATAAAAGGTAATAAAATAAATTTAATGTATCTAAAAGATTAATAATATTATCCTTGACCTTAACATTCTTCATCTCAGTAAACAATAAACTAATCAATACGTCATGTATTGTTAATCAATCATTAAGATTGAGCTTTGAAGCGAGACACTTGATCTAGTTACAACCTTGAGAGACTAATCTCTTATTCATAGAATATAATCAACTGTGACATAAGAAATCATTCCAGTGATAAATTGAACTATAATTATATATTTTATCTTGATTAAATATGAATAACTTGCAACAAAAAAAACTCATCAGTTTTTTTTAATGAATTCTTTTTATATTTGTAAATTAGTTCAAACAAAATTCGAGAGAAACGTCGTAATAGTTTCGATATTGGTAAACTTGATTCACGACGAACACGACGTTCTCAATCGCCAGTTCCTCCTACACGTACGAATGAAAATGATGTCGAAATTAAAATGGATCAATCAACAACTTGTAATTCTAGTGATCAAAATTTAACTTTAATTAGTGTTTATCCATATGAAAACAATGATTCGGAAGTAATATCATCACCATTATTAACACCACCAAAATCAAAACATTTTTTTGCTCTATTAAAATTACCTAAACAACGTTATCGAAATTCATCTATATCAAATAATCGATTATTTAGAAATTTTGATGGATTAGTACCAACACCAAATAAATTAAATAAAAAAGAAGCCATTACTAAACCAAAACGCAAAAGAAAAAATGATAAATCAAGTCGTTTTAGATCGTTTTTTCGATATATCTTCTGTCAATTAGTACCATTACATTCAAACGCATCCGCAATTATCGATGCTAATCGTCAATCTACAAAAGATTCAAATGACAATATTATTCTATCTGATAATAAAATAATTTCAAAACCAAATGGTATCTTACAGGTAAATAATTAGCAAAAATTAGGATTTTAAAATTGATGAAAATTTCAGTTTGTCTATCAAATAAGATGTGTTAACTGACTTTTACATAAAATCCAGAGTATTGTGACGAAGTTTAGGTGATGATATCGATCTGAATACACAGTAATTTAGTAAACCCCTCTCCTTAATAAAAGGGCCGGGGTCTTCTATTATGCTTCCGCAACTTGTACTTTTTTCGTGAAAATATCGCCCTACCCCCCTAGGACATTTTTTTGCTGCACCGGAGGGCCTCCTGTTATTGAGGGGTTGCAATCCTGAAGATAATAACAAAACTTTCTTTCCTATTTTATACTGTTTTTTTATTATTCATTTTAATTTTAAGGAATCTAAACTCTTACGTAAACAATCTTCACATTGGCAAACAGTTCGTCAAGTATTAATACCATCACCCAATAAAGTTCTTCGTGCTTGTCCAAATGATCATGAATTACTTGAACAACCAATGTTTTCATCTGAATTAATGCAAAGTGTTTCAAATGATCTTAATTGTTTAAATAAACAAACTTATCTTACACAAACATTTCAAAATCTTTATGAACAATCACTTTCATTTCATACATTTCAATCTTATGTTCAATATAAAAATTTAATACAATTTGTTTATGAGACTAAACTAGAAGAAGAACATGAATTACCAAATTCAACTAAATTTTTAAATGAATTTGTAATTTATAATGATTTACGTGTATGTCAATGTGCTGATTATGTTTTAACTGTTTATATAAAATTAGTTGAATATCATACAAATCTTTATGATATGCATGAAAAATTAGTTGATGATAAACGTGATTATTTACGT
>CAJNOI010001172.1:0-18059 GCA_905250115.1 Adineta steineri | reverse complement strand
AGGTGTACCATATTTATCACTCATAGCAAATCCAAAGAAAATAAGAATATCAATAAAAAAAATTAATTTCAATCCATAGATTACTGCAGTCTATTAAAGATCAAAATAAAAAAATGTACAAAATCAATCAGAACAAACTGACTTTTTGTTTTTGAATTATTTGAATTATATATTTTCGAAGTTTTAATACAAATAAACCACTTGAATGACCATCTTCAGGAAGTTTTTCAAAACCTACGTTATTCTTATCTTCATCATCATCATCATCTTCTTCTTCTTCTTCTATTGATTGTAATTTTGTTGTTAATATCGATCCATTTGTAGTATTTATTATGTACGGTTGTTGATCTAACTCAAATACAGGATTCTCATGGGCATTTCGATCCTAAATGAAAGAAATTGTTTTATGTACTTTATTAAAACATAACTAACCTTTGTCATTTGAAAATTTGTATTCGATTGATTTTAGTGTAAACAAACTACAAAAAGAAATCTAATCTTTGATACATTTAGATTATTAATGCTTCTATTTCTTTCTCTATATATGATAAGATAGTGTAATACTTAAATTTGATTTATTTCAATTATTATTTGACATTAAATACACTATCATGTCTAATAGCTGTAAATAAAGAAAAGTGTATTGATAAGAATTTATTTCAACAAACATAGTTTTTATTAATAACAGAGAAAAGAATCCAAGAAATTGTTCATAAATCGACTTACTTTTTCTTCAATGACTAATCTTGTTTTGTTTTTGAAATTTATATGTATTCTTTTGAAAAAAAAATTACAATCATATATTTAATACACTTCATCAACATATTTTAATATTTATTTATCGTAAATTTATTTAATACAAATCTAAATGATTCAGAAAAATAAATAATGACTTGTTACAGTCTCTGATCGTTTAGCTTTATAAAAAAACAATCTACTGATTTTAAATCAGATTCTTGATTTATACCATAAAATACAAGATCGTTTTAAAATTCGATTAATTTTCTTATCTTACTAAATTTCACTTTTGAGGGTGTAAATGTTATAATTATCTGTTACTTACATTCAAATCCGCCCTCATCAAGATTATTTTATAATAGATTTTGGTCAAATCAATTAGAAATATATCAAGTTCAGTTAGTTTTATTGAATAAAGCAAAAGTATTTATTATTGAAATCAGTAGAGTAAAGACAAATCACAAAAGCTGCAGCATCAATACACAATGCAACATTTGCAAACAACAAATAATTAGTAAAATATAACATATAAGAATGCTCAATAGATTCAGAAGCTTAGCAACAATTCTGATCATATATTTCTCAGTAGCTATATTTGAGAAAACACAAAACAAGGAAAAGTGCAAGATTGAAACTTCCAGTACTATCTGAATACTTTTTAGTGATGAAACTTAGGCGTAGTGCTCATATAAATTTGAAGATAAAATAGATTTTGAGGTTATATAACTAGTAGCGATAATTAAATATTTTTAGTTAACTTTTTTAGTAGAAAAATTAACTAAAAAGATTTAATTGTTTTTTCAATCTCAGAGCTTATATCACCCTCAAAATTATATATGAACACTATAGCACTTACTCTCTTGAGGTCAAAACTTTTGAATAATGTAATTATTCTCGTATGTAGATAAATGTCAGTTACATTCTGTTGTTGAAATAATTCTAATTATTGTTCGATAAATGTATCATTGTTGTTGAGTAATTCGACAGTAAATTAAAATTTTTTTAATTAATTTAACAAGATAAGGTACGATAAAGTAAACGACAATTGATAAACTGCCATATGCACTCAAAAATGTTGTTAATATTTCTAATACATCAGATTTTTGATAATATGTATAAATACAATAACTTGGAGAGCAACTATTATAATATCTTTCGTAGGATATATTAGGGGACGACCATGATTCGATAAACATTTCATGTGCTATCTTTTCAACAGTGTCTTTCGCAGAGAATCGTGTTCTTGTCGCATTCAATCCGACAGGTTGATTCAGTGGTAACGATAGTATGTAAAAAACTCTTCGAAGGTCGTTAATGCATGCGAAAGAATAGAGACAAGCTAAAGATGAGAAAAGTAGTGTTTCAAGTTGATGACAACCAATGACTAAACCATTAATATCAATCCGATTACTACCAAACATTACTTGTTGTGGTTTTCGACATGTTCGTAAAGTAACACATGAACAATTTGTATTATCTTGTATATTGTGAAGCGTAACAGGTACACTGAGGAAATTAGTATCACCTTTATCATCTGTTCCAACTGCAACTAAACTCCAAGCTTCTGAATTTATATATAGTAAAGCATTTCCTTGAATAGTTGAACGAATTAAGTCTAACATATGCGCAAATGTAGTTTTTGTTTTATTTTTGAATTGACTTAGTATTTGATTCATTTCAGTGTTAAATATACTGCGAGACATTAGTTGATTAGTAAACAAATTTGAGACAAGAAATACGTCAATACTATTGTTAACATTGTGTTTTGCCAAAGAACAAAGTTGCTTCAAGGATTCTATGAAAGATTTTCCCCAAAGTGAGTACTCTTCACCGTAGATCGGTATTCCACTTATATGTGTTACTAAATCTGCAAATAAAATTATTCGAATACTCTTAAAAAATGTTTTTTATTTAGCTTTTTGAAGTTAGCTAATCAAATTTGTTTTTTCATAACTGAAAAGTTTTATAAAAATTTGAAGTTTTTTCCTACTTGAATTTGTTTAAAATTTCTTTTCTTTACGCATAATCAATATCAACAATTCAAGTATAATTCAAATTAGATTCGTTAAAACTCCATCGAAAAAAGAAACCATATTTCAATCCGAAAGTCTTGAATATTTATTTTGTTAATTGATTGAATTTTAGAAAGATGAATAAGAAAACTAACATTTTTGTACTCACCTGTTTCCAATATATCAAACAGGCGTCTCTCATCACATACTTCATGAAATGAATTGACTTGTAATTTAGTGATAAATTTACCATAAGGAATTGATGTATATGTGCATGGACAACTGATATCATCTGAATAAAGATTTAATAATTCTGCATAATCATCATTCGAATGTAAGTCTCGTCTTTTACTAATACGACGTTCGATCAGAATTGTATAAAAGAGTACAATACTGAGTAGAATTATGTAAAGAAATAGATAAACTCTTGTATAGATTTGTTGTTGACGAATATGAATGTTATTAGTTGATTCTGTTTCGTAGATGTTGAAGTTTTTAATTTTATCATAGATAATACTTGGAGATTTTCTGAAACGAAAACCAATTGAAGATAATCCTAGAATGAATTATAAAAGAAATCAAATCAATATGTTTTTTATTTTAAGCAGTATTTCAGATAAGCCAACTCTATGAGTCATAACATCTCGGACTGAATAGTCTGAGAAGGAGGAGTATGAAAATTACATCAGTTCGTTATTCATAATCATCTTCAAACTTGGCTTAACATTCTCAATTTGATTCTTTCGACTAACCTCTTTTTTAGTAAAATGCTTCTCTCAGAAAAATACTTGTGGATGAACGTACTTAACTGAGTTTATTCTGATTATTTACTTTACTTCTATGATTCTAGCACTGTCAATAACTCATACCCTACTATCACATCATTACATCTCAATTATAAGAGACAAAATAATGATCTAATTAATACAGAAAGATTCATGATAAGACATTTCATTATCCTTTAAAAATTTGAAAAGAAACTATAATACTTCTCAATAAGTTTCTTATCGAATTTTGAAGTTGATTAGTTTTAAGGAGAAATGCATTCTTTTAGTGTTCATCGCTATGTATTTATATCGTTATTATAATTCTAATTGATTTATTTTTTTGAAAATAAACTCTATCTATATCTTACCTCGTTGAGTATTTCGATTTCTTCTCCAATCATAACAAATAAAAATGATTTTACCAATTAGTAGAACCAGTAGTCGAAGACCTTTGTTCAGACCACTGCAAATCGAAATAAGAAGAACTAGTACTACGATATAATTGCGACGTTGAACAACGGTATATGAGCAAGAACTAGGTTTACATGTGTTATAAAATCTATCGAAGGATGCATTATTGATTGTTTTTTCGAGTAGCATTTCATCAAGTAACTCCTGCGTATTGATATCACCAAATCGAGTCGATATAGATTCATTAAGAGGTTTGATATTTGGTGAAGGTTGAGTATGAATAACCATGGAATAAGTTGCTTGAATATGTTTCATATATGCGATATTATACCACCATGCCGTTTTTGACTCGAAAAAACCACTTAAAGGTGAACAACCAATATATATTACTTTGAACAATAAATATTTATTAATATTGCCAAGATATGTTGTATTTCCATAAAATGCAGGGATTGCATAGCAGGAATCAGGATCTGATCCACAAGTGCAGCTGCCCACAATATGTGGAGAATCGTCTGATAAGAACCACAATAAAGGACGAACACGCAATCTAGCAACCGCTTGGCCGTCATTGTTTTTTTCTATATCAATATTTCTATTCAATCCATTGTAAAGAGGACTATTAAGAAAAATAAGTTTTGTCCAGTTAAATGTTTGTACAAAATCATAGCGTGTTGTACGAATAAATGAAGTCATCATAGCTTGAGTTTGTTGAGTGAAATGTGATCTTGAAGGAACACGATCATTAATCAATTCAGTATTCATAAATACATCCTGTGTATCTGCAATGTTTGTTTCAGCTAATAAACAGAAAGCAGCTAAAAGTTGAAAATAAGAAGCACCCATTTTACGAAAATCTTCAACATGTGGGAAGTCACTATTGAGCGGCAGATGAATCGGATCAAACAATATTAAATAATGTAACCATTCTAATGAAACCAAATCACTTGAACAGACTTGATGTAATACAAATGTTACATTAAGAAAAACTTTATTGGGAATAGCTATTTGTGAACAAGGACAATATAATGTGATTGGATGATCCTTATACAATTGTTCATAAGTATCAAGAGATGGATATCGAATTGTTGTCACTTGATTTTGCTCTACAACAAAGGTGTATACTCCAGTACCAATTGATAAAATAACAAGGAAAAAAATGAAAAATTTTGTTAGGAGTTGTTCTCGATAAATGTTAGTAGGTGTACGATGTGTTTGTTTTTCAAAAAGATTCAAAGATAGTATTCCTTGCCATAATTTATTTAATAAAAGCCGAATGCGAAGTTGTATACGTTGATCTGAAAAGAAAATGAATGATAGATTCTTTTATCAAATACAATAATTCTTATGTCTAAATATTCAAAACAAACCATTAAACTGATAGGAGATATGTGATTTGAGTCATCGAACATGCAGTAAATCGCAAACCATTCGACTATGTACCAGGATAGTTTTGAATGTAAACTGAATATTAGATTTACATCCATCTCCTAACTCTCTTTTAAAAATAGAATGGACTGCCCGGATTCAATTCAATCCCGATCGGGAACGTAAAGCCGACAGTAAAAAAAAGTTCCTGTCAATTGTAAATTAATACATCGATCGATTAATCGGTTATCGAAACTGCAGATCGGCTTTATCTCTGACTTATACTATCAGCTACATTCGAATTTCTAAAATTCTATTCTAACTTACTACGATTCTGTTCCATAGACGTTATAGTTGACACATTTTCCATTGGTAAAATTCGATTTTTTCGACGTAAAATCTTTGTGGCAACAAAAGATGCAATGTGTCGTACGATGAATGGCAGTATACCAATAGAGCCAGTAACAGCCGTGAAAATAAAATAAATGTCAAAACGTCTTCTATATGAATATGAACAAAAAGGACAATTACATTCTGAAAAATATTTATCAAATCGAATTTCGGTTGTTGTTTCATCTATCATTAATTTATCGAAGATTGATTGTACTGTCGAATACATAGAAAAATTTTTATCCGATTTATTCGATAATGGTTTGATATTCATCGATAATTGTCCATGTAAAATTGAAATACATGATTGATTATAGTAACATTCAAGTGTTGAGTTAAGTGTACCATCAACAATTAAACAATCTACTATCATTCCTGGTACATTAATTAAATGACCATAACTATCATTAAATGTAGCAGATCGTGGACAACCTTCAATATTTAAACAAGTACAATTACCGAATGTTCGAGCTGTCATTTTTGGATATCCTCTTGGATTTAAATGTGCTGGTGGATAGCGTAAATAGAAATTTGTTTGTAAAGCTGATATAACTTGATTTCCACGTGCTATACGTTGAAAAGTAAGTAAATTACGAGTTGATGTTGCTTTCGATAGATCTATTTGATTTTGAAGAGCATTTTCAGCTTGAACTCGAATAACTTGTTCAGCAACTGCCGTAGGAGTGATAAAACGTGTGATTCCAAAATTTGCAAGAACATCATTCCAACTTTTGTTACTTGATATACATAAACCAGCAATTGTTTGCCAAAAAAAACTAAGAGTCATACGAACATCATCAATGGATTCGCTTGAAATATTTTTATTTGTAAATAATTTTTCAATCCATGTCTGTTGAATAAATTCACTCGAACAGACTTGATGAAAATTAACTTTAGTAGTGACGAATTTATCATAGTTTGTTGAAGATTTTGAACATGGGCAATGAAGAGTACTCGGATACTTGCGAATTAATTGCAAAAATTTCTCGTGTGTAGGTTTATATTCAATTTTGTCAACAGGTCGAACGATAAGTGCAACAGTAATAGTAATGATAGATACACATACAATTAATGCAATCAAATAAATACGAGTAGAAAGAAGTTCTTTTTCAAGAGTATGTTCATTACTTGAATGTTTTTTGTATAGATTCAATCCGAGAAATTTTTTCCATATACGATTCACTAAATTGCGTATCATTTTAAGACTCTCACCTGCGACTAAAAAAAAATAATAGAATGACTTTTCTACGTATAACTACTAGATTTATATAGAAAAAAAAATGATGCATGAAGAACGTGTTTTATTTTATAGTCAATAATTTGTAATAAACTTTGTTGTTCATCTATCATTGCGAAGAAAAATGATTGATGTGAAAGGAATTTTATTTTAATAAATATAAGAAAATAATAAAACTGCTTTATCTTTATTTGCAATAAATGATTGATAAGTTCTGAATTACTTTACACATATTTTGAAAAATATTTAATAAAATATCTTTCACAAAAAATAGTAGATAAGTTATATTTAATGAATTTATTATATACTAAATTCGATACGTGAAAACAATTTATTACTAAGTAAAGATGGTTAAGACATAAGAAGAATTGTCACTTGGTGCTGTGATGTGTATATTTCTTTTTATTAGTATTAATATGGCGTTATAATATACGTAATTTTTTTTTCTTTATGATGTCATCTATGTTGATTTTCACTGTTCTCCAGAGATTTCTTCTTCTCTTATTATTGAGGGTGTACTTGAGAACATTATTATTAAGTGATAACTATATCCTCATCCTGAACTTATTTCTTATTTCCATTAACAATAATTTAATCACAATTTGTATTTAATCTCTATTTCAACAACATAATCATTTCTTATGTCAGTAATAAAAATATTACTAGAATAACTACGCTAATTTATTCCATTCTCTTTAGCAACAGCTCTTTCATTTTGTTTCCATTTAAAATCAGTATATATTAACATAGAAATTTTTTTCATTCGAATCTGTTATCTTCATCTTTTCGATAAGATTATATCTATTATTCTTGATATTGATAATATGATGATTATTTTCAGTGACACTAGTCAAATTCATCATATTATCATATCTTTCGATTTAATTAGAATTAATAAATGAAAGCGTCCTTAATTATAAAAGATGTAAAGACATTTCTATTTGCGAGATGTTTTCATCTAATAAAGATGAATGCAATATGAGTGGGTTTTCTTTAGATAATATCGATGAATGTCAAAACTGAATCGAAAGCATTATTTGTTATATGAAATAAAAAATTATCAAATCTATAACTATAAAACATCCATCATTTTTCTTTTTGTATTTCAAGAACATTTATTTTCTAAATAAAAGTATTTTCTTATAAAAATCATCAATCTTTCTTCTTAATACGTCATCGACGATCTTGAAATATCAGGTTTTTATGACGACTATAAAAATGATCACGTGAATTAAACTGCGCATTTGATAAAACTCTTTCCTATATTATTTAAGACCAAACTCAACTGAGAATGATGGATGAACAACGAGAAAATATAAAAACACGATCAGAGTGTGAAAAAAGAATTTTTTTCTCAATGTGAGGACGTGGATATAATATAAGTATAACATTTATCACCATCATATATATACAGACTAAAGAATATGTTATAGGAAAAGATTATTTAAGTTGAGGATTAGACATGTGTCAAAAGTGCTATTCTCTAACACATCCAGCGGTAACCCATACTTCATTTAATTTGGCTAACTTATATACCAATACCAAAGAATATGATATTGCTGTTGAATTTTATAAGAGAACAATTCAAATTCAAGAAAAAAATTACCTTGGTCTAATATTTGCATGACTGATAGTCATAATAGAATTGAATCTGCTTATGGTAAACTAAATAACATCTGACGAAAAGTAGAAATATATATAAGAAAAATAAATAATAATATAATGTATTTTGAAAAAAAAATGCATTTATAAATAAAAGATTGTTTCGTGTGCTCGTGAATTAATAAAATAAATATTAAAAGTTTTACTATAGAGATAAAATAAAATTGACGTGGAGAACCAAACATATTTAGACGCGCAGGTCCTGGTGGAAATTTCGATGATATTGAACCTTTAGGTGGTCCTGAACTATGATAATCAGATGAGGTTGAATGCGAACTTGTTTCACGAGTATTATATTCTTGAGATGATGAATTTTTTCCACGTGATGATCCTAATAGAGGATAATCCGATTCGACTTCTTTCATTTGAATAATAAAAAGACCGTTTCCAGAATCAAGACATGAAACAACTTTAAATTTTCGTGCAGCAACTAATAAGATATCATCTTCAGTCGGAAAGAATGAATGTTGTTGAATATGTTTACCAGATTCACAATCAATATTGAAGAGAGTTCTATCACCTGCTTTTCCAAGAAATTGTTCATGATGAAAATCTCCACCAAGTAAATATTTGTCCTTGTGGATATTGTGCACTTAAATCCATTTCTAGTCCTCGATAAATAGTTTGATTAACTGATGGTAATTTTTTAAGTGAAGAAATAAAAAGTTTCAAATAAAGTTGCCATGGTTTTAATTTTTCTTTATCTTCAGCTCGTAAAGTTTTATTTAATATAATATAAAAAGAATTTTCTCATAGTTCCCATTCTAATGAATACAACATATTTGAAGCAGATTCATCCGTTGTTAAACTATCTTTTGGTTTAGATACCATTTCTTTGACATTCGAAACAAGTGAAAGTAATGACTAAACTGCTTCTTCAAGTGAAACAACCGATATACTGTCAAAATTTTCAATTGGTTTTCTCATTTCTTGTGATGGTGCCAGCTCATCTAGTATTCGACGAGCATGTTGCGGTTCAAAATCTCTTGAAAATCTTACAGTCATTTTAAAATATAAATAAATGAACAAAATTCTATAAATAGAAACTAAATAAAAATATGTACTAATATCGAGCATTTATTTTAAAGATTCAAATGAATTTTGATACACACTATGAAATTAAAGACACATAAATTTTATTTCTAGTATATAGAAAAAAATATTCTATTTATTACATATCTATTTTATTTATGTTTGGAAAGAGTAATGAAAACAAACAAAGAACCTATATATTTTGTGTTTACACCCTTCCTTCTTCCGACGAAGAAAAACAAAATAATACGAATCGTTACACTTATTTTTGGATATCTTTATATATCCCATGACTGATCGTATAAGCATTACTGAATTCAGGTACTTGCGACACATTATTAAGTAATGTATTGAATAAAATAAAGTTAAATTATATTTTCTTCGATATATACGTTTTTTCTTTTTTCTGTATCTTTTAATAGACATCAAAGAAACAGCTATTCATATGCTTTGAGTTCACGCACTCCTGATCTCCTTTGTATTATCCGCTCTCTCCCTCTGCGTTCATAATATTATGGTCTCTCTCTCTCGGACTATTTTAGATAGTCGCTTATGCAACGGCGACATCGATCGTGTCGAACCTTTCCACGGACTCTCTCTATTGGTAGCTTTAAAGAGGTAAACTTCTTATCGAATTGTCTTTCGCATCTTCATTATTTCTACTCGTGATGTCTGTTATGATTAATAACCTACGAATAAATTTTTTCCTGATTTCTCATTCTTCAGATTTTCTTTTTCCAGTTTCTTTTCCGAATTTCTTGGCAACACCATTTTCTGTATTAAGTCAAAAGCATGTTTTTGATTGTCATTTTTTGCTCATTTCCTGCGGCTAAGAAAAGAAAAAAAAATCTTAAATGAGTCATCTTTTTTTTTCATCATATGATATAAAGAAACAAGCTTCAGTAGTAATTTCATAATCTAGTAACATGTCCTCTGAATTACATATAAATGTTGACGATCAAGCATTAGCAATAACTTCTAACAAACCAAATCAATATGAAATACGTCCAATGAAGGAAACTGATCTTCCGACAGTCTTGGAAATTGAGAAAATAGTTTGGCATGATGAATCGTGGGATTTGGGATTTTTTTACGATTTTTTTAATGATCCATTGTCAAGTTGTTGGATACTTGAAAATACCAACAGTGCACAACCAATAGTTGGATATGGTTTACAATCTCTATTACATAATAAATCAAGTATAACAAACTTAACTCTTCATCCTAGTCAGTGGGGACGTGGCTTAGGTGGTCTACTTTTACGTCATATGATAAAGCATGCTCGTCTATCTTGTGCTGTGAGAATGAGTCTTGAGGTTAGCACATCGAATAAACGTGCATATAACTTATATTTTAATCATGGATTCCGAATATCTAAACTACTTCCGAAATACTATGGTTCTTCCGATGGTTACTGTATGATACTTCAATTAGAAAATGAAATCTAATGTTAACTAATATTTATGATTTATTTTTTTGTTTAAATAATCGATCATTTCTTTTTCCATGTTAAAAATGGTAACTGGGTGTGGGTGTGGGTAAGAATATGAGTGTAAAGGTGTGAATGTGAGAGTGGGTGCAATGAATAAGATACACCCACGCACACATCCAAACCCATCCACACCCACACCCGTCCTTCGTAAAGGGTGGTACGAAAATCCATTCACTTGGCCTCTTATGCTGTATGACGATCATGTTACCAGAATTAAATAGAATTGATTTCGAACCGCAGCTAATTTCATAATATTCGACATTTCGGCATAGGATGACTGCTCCTAAATCCTTACGCTCACCCACTTTCACATCCTCCAAATGGATCCTTGATACTCTTCAGGATGTATCCAAATCCATAAGATCCGCTTTTTCCCCCTGAGTAAAAAATTCTATCTTGGAAGAAAACTTCATTTTCTTACTCTTTCATTATCTACGATCTATAAAACCAAGCACGAGTATCAATAAAACTACTATCTTATTCAGAAAATGATACATCCTGTAGAGATATTTTTCACAAAAATGAGTTGTCTATAGTGAACATCACTCATCATCAATGGTAAATACATGAATTTTATTTTATTTAACAGAAAAATGAACAAAAAAGACATTAATCAATGTCTTTTATGTTTTAATAACATAGATTTATTAAAGATGAACATTTTTGTTAAAAAAAAACACGCTTTCCTATAGTATATAAAAGAACAAAAAGATAAATATTTTAAAAATGGTTGGATGAATTAGGAATGAAGTATACAAAAAGAAATTGAATACAATATAAAATCATATATCGACAGGCACTAGAAAAAAAAGATGAGAAAAAAGCTGCTGATGGTTTGATGATGAATATAATTCATATGCGCATATGCCAATGACGTACTTATGTCATGCGCAATTGATGAAGTGCTTCTATATGCGTAGATAAATAATATATAAATGATCGATGAAAGAAAATTTCCTTTGAAGAGGTATTATAATAACACGCTCATTAAATTAATCATCACAATCATGTTTTGCTTTTTATTTCTTTAAGATTGGCTACCATTTGCGAGTTACTCTATATAAATATTGACGAAAATCGGCCTGACCAAAAACTCTTTTATTGGTGTTGCAAAGTCTTTAAGAAATAGATAATGTGAGACTGTGGACGTTGGTCTGAATATCTGATATACATGAAAACCATATCAATATCCACATCCACACTCATTAGTTAGAATGCAGAATTTTTGTATTTATTTGACGAACAAAATCAAGTAAAGATTAATTATTGACTTTTAAATTCATTATGAACAATTATGATTGGTAAATCATATAATAAAAGAAGTGTCTTACTTTTAAAATACTCTCGTAATATTTTCATCATAAATTAATCAGTTGTAATGAAAAAGATCTTTAATCTCTTTTCTCTAGTAACATAAAATAAAATGAATGAGAAATACATAAAAACATTTCTTATTTAAATAATATCAATCAATTTCAAAGATTTTATAATAAAAAGAGAAATATTAATTCAATCGAAATCAAGAGTTTTCTAGAAGCATATTAAAAGATTGATTCAAAACTTCTCTCAAAAAAATGAGATACACAAATACAAATGAAATAGTAACTTGGAGCTTGATGAAAACGAATATATAAAAACATGAATTCGCTTAAAAATCATAGAAGTACAGAGATGATGAATATCAATTTCAATAATTCGCAGAATTATGGCCAGTTAACGTTTTCATATCAATACATGTATCTTTGTTCTAGTAAGTGATAAAATATTGTTTCAATTTGAAAACATTTTGTTCTTGTTGAACGGCATAAAAGTTCAAAATATGATTTATAATTATATCTAAATCATTCTTGTACTTTTTTTCTATATGTTAAACACCTACGTGCATATTGTTCATTTATTCTAAGCTTTCATGATTGATGAATCTAGGGGAAAATCATGATTTTACTTTTCTTAACGTTATTAAAAATATTTTGATTTATTAAGTCAATGATAGATTCTAAATAATAAAAAGCATGTTTTTTTTGTCTTCTCTTAAACTTTGTAATAAAGTCTTCATTTATCACACTCATATAAATGATAAATGAATAAAATTATTTTTATAGGTATGAAGTGCGCTAATGAATTCTCTCTTCGTTTCATTTATATTATGAGTCGATTGAGATAATTACTCACTTAGATTTGCAATATAACATCGAAATCATACAATACATCAATATCGTCAGTTCGTAACGCTTTATTGATAAATTTATAGATGAATGCATTTGAATTATAACTTTTAACCCTCGTCTTAAATATCCGAAAAAACAGTTGAAATATCTGCAGCTATTTCTACTGATTTTTCAGATTGTTGAGAAGGGGGTCAGATATAAACTCTGTTAGTATTAAAACGGTTAATAGGTTGATTAAATTTATAATCTGTTTCAAATTCGACAATATTTTGTGAAATTCACATATATTTTACGAAAGAAAATAGTGATTGTGAACTATAAGCCAAAGTTTTGCGTCTTTCCTTCTATTTGAAAGATGAAGCTGTAATGGTTATGCATATATAAGATTATTTTTCATAGAGTATAAACCGGCTGTGAAATGAATCAAACGAGACTAGTTACTTTTTCAGTCTTGGCATTTAGGAAATCTACTCTACCGTATACATTCATTCTGTCTATAGTACCATCGTCTCCAATATGAATATTTCTCTCCCTGCGAGTACTAATGAAGGATAAAATTCTCTGTGCACACTAGTTAAGTAAATAAGTTTATATTTTGTCTCTATTTACACACATTCAACTCAAAAAAATTATAATAGCTGCTTAAATATAACATATTTCTAACAATAAATATTCTATTCTTTTTAATCTTTCTCAATCTGTATTACGCAGCATTTTACGTCATTCCCTGACTTTCTCTTTGTTTTTACTTTTACAGATAATCATAATAAATTTAATTTAATAAAATCATTTACTTCTATATTTTATTCCACAGATTTTTCATATTAATAAAAAATGACAACTGACATCTGGCAATATTTTATTCAAAACTAACTTTGAGAAACGGAAATATGATTAATGGTTCTAGTGATGTAGGATTTGTTCTTCTTTAATTAAGAAGAAGCAGAGAAATCTATTTCATTTTCACATTCTTTTTAATCATCTCACATAAGAATAAATCAAAACTCTATATTAACATTGTTTTATTTTGATTTAGGTCGATTAATTAATAAGACATCAAATCTCATATATAAAAAACAATATTCAATGAGAGATAACTTATGTTTTCTTGATTTTAGATTGTAAAAGTATTCAAGTTTAAATAGAACAACAACTATAAATATGAATAACAGCATCGAGCCTAATGAAGTAAGGTATTAAATAGAAAGAAAAAAAATAATCTTGTTTTCTTTTGAATATTTTAGTCTGTTGAAGTTAACTCTAATACAACACGACTACGAAGATTGTATATATATAGTATGAATTATAATAAATTATGAAAAAAATTTCTTATTTTAGATATGAACATTTTCAAAAGCGAAAATTAATTTGGATAATGTTTTTCATTATTTTAATTGTTGTAATTATAGTTACTCCAACAATTACTGCTACAATGAACAAAACAAAGAGGGGAAAAACCACAACAACAACAACAACAACGATAGAGATAACATCATCAACAACAAGTAAATTGTTGACAACAACGACAAATGGTATGATTTTATTAAAATTAGTTCATCTCTTATTTCACAGAATTCATAAAAGATAAATTATTGTTAAATTTAATTTTTCTTATTCAATCTTAGATATTTTATTTGAATAATGCCATAAAATAGTTTAATCTTCGATGATCGATATTCAAATATCATCGTTGTATAGAATAAGATCGAAGGGCTCACTGAAAGGCGAATGAAAATGTGTTATGGAATTCACAGTTCATCCATCTACACCCACACCTACAGTCTTCTAATTCATATCTACTGACATCAAGACATTATGTTCGATAAAACGAAATATGTTTTATTTCGAAGAAATACTCCGTAGATCGAAAGGAAAGAAAAGAAAATTGAAATGTTTTTTATTGTTTTATAGAACAATTACTTCCTCCTGTTATTATTAACTAACGGAGGTATCCGATGTTAGTTCAGAATCTTATAGACTGAAAAATTCATAAATCAGGAAACGACAGGAAATGCAGAAGGATCCTGTTTAAAATTTTCCATCTTTCACCACAACATATCCCGTCACACATATCTGAAATACAACAACTCAGATTATAGAGCACTCCAGATCCACCCGTGTATTTACAGTTTCCGCTGCAAAATCTATCCTTTTTTTTACAAATTTCGCTCCAACTCTATCTCCACTTCATTTCGGTCCTAAAACGGCGTAGATTTCGAGTTAGAGTTTTATCTATCGCGAATACACACGCGTCCACGATAAAGCACCACAGTCTAACGAATATTATGTGGGGGTGATTATCTCACTTCTCAATTACCCTCACTTCTGTGTAACACAATCAGACCAGTGCGAAAACGTAGTAATAGATGGGTACTCCAAAGATCGAAAAGTACATTAAACGAAATTCGATTTAATTTCAACCATCTTCCGTCTTTCACCCCCTCTCGACTTTTCCTGTACATAAGGAAGTGTCATGAACAGTTTGGCGACTTTAGCTATCATATAACTACCTAAGTGAAATTCCACTTAGGCTCCCTGTCTCAACCCCTACCAGTGTCCCCAACACCATCTCGGCCTTCTCCTGGATCTAGGGAATTACCATGAAAAGTTTGGTGACGCTAGCCAATACTAGGATCCCATGGTAGAATTTCTCCCCTCCTCCCTGCCTGGCCGCGTCAACTTCATATCGGCCTTCCTCTGGGTCTAGAGCACTCTTGTTGAAAATTAGGTGATGATAGCTAATGCAGGGACCGAACGCATAGTGAACAAACAAACAAACTAATATTCTTCTTTATATATATATATATATATATATATATATAGATAATAATACGAGATGGAAACAGAATGCAGTTACTGTTGCTGGGGGAAATGGATTGGGAATTGAATCAAATCAATTATATAATCCCCGTGGTATTTATATTAATAATGATGATCAAAGTATTTATATTGCTGACACTTCGAACCATCGTATTGTTAGATGGGAATTTGGTGCAGATAATGGTGAAATCGTTGCAGGTGGAAATGGAAAGGGGTATGGCATACATCAATTGAATGATCCATCAGATGTAGTTCTTGATAAAGAGAAGAAATACATCATCATTTGTGATCAGACCAACGCACGAGTGACACGATGGTCCCGTCAAAATAGTCAGGATCCACAAATATTAATACATCGTATTTATTGTTGGGGTTTAGCAATCGATAATAATGGTGATCTTTATGTTTCTGACTTGTTAAAACATGAAGTCAGACGTTTTCAACAAGGAGATAAAGAAGGTACAGTTGTAGCAGGTGGACATGGATTAGGATCTAGCTTTGATCAACTTTGGCAACCCAGCCATATCTTCGTCGATGAATATTATTCAATTTACGTAGCAGATCATATGAATAATCGAGTAATGAAATGGATGAAAAATGCGACCAAAGGCATTCTTGTTGTTCCAGAACAAGTTTCTGGCAAGAATTCAAATCCACTTATTTTCCCCATAGGTTTGATTGTTGATCATATGAGTAATATTTATGTGTCGACGAATGGAATTCATCAAATAATACGTTGGTCGCCTGCTGCAACAGAAGGTATTCCTGTCGTTGGTGAAAAAGAATTTGGGGTGAAACCCACCCAGCTTTTATTCCCTCAAGATTTATCATTTGATGGACAGGGTAATCTTTATGTTGTCGATAGATCCAACGATCGAATACAAAGATTCGATATTGATCTCGACTGAAACAAGCTTGTGATGATAAAATGACTTTTGATAAATAATTCTTTTTTTGTCATTTTTAAAATATTTTTCCTTAAGAGCAAATAAATTTCACTGAAAATATGATGAATAATCTAATTTATCTTTTTACTTGTAGACACAATCTTTTTATATTCCTTTTTTTTGATTTCTATTCATTTTTGCCAATCTACATAATACTATATTCCAGTAAAAAACTTTCAATGCGATTTATACTTCTATGTAGTAACAATTAGTAAAGCTATCGAGTTGAGAGTGTGAGGGCCCGAGTGAGGATATAAAACCGTCTTAGATATACAATTGTATCGCAACTCATGCCTAGATGTTTCATTTATTTTATTTGAAATCAATATGCATTTTGAAATATAAAAAATGTTTTAATAAAAAAAGGGTGTGGTGTGGGTGTGGGCTTGGGTGATACTCTTCTCGTCTTCCACACACTCACCCACCCACACCCACACTCATCACTCACGAAAGAAGATACAAATAATGACACATCCGATGAAGAAGATACGCAAGCAGTAGAATCGGCCACACAATTCGAAAGTTTGAAAAAGATAATTCTCGATTCTGAACTTTAACTTTTACTTTACCACAATATTTATTCTCCATTACACATAAGTTTTTTCGAGTTCAATTTTATTTATATATATATATATTGATTTTAACGAGTTGCGATTGATAAATTTTTTCGACTATTCACTTTACTAAAACATAGATCAATATATTTTTTGACGATAATTTCTAGAGCTCAGAAATATTAAATAGATGAAAATTACAAGCAGATTCTACTTGAGTTGGCTAACGAGGGAAGGTCCCCAAGTGTGAATCGCCGTTTTGAATCGGAGGTATACCAATTGATAGAGCTTAATGAGACTATCAAAAGTCTAGAAGGGTTCGTGCCCATACTCGGCGCTTCTTGATTTTTGACCGTTTTACTGGATTTTTGACCTCTGACGATGCATATATGAAGTAACCAAAACTGAGAAATGTCGAGCTGAAATTTTGACCACAGATAGCTCTCATAGCCATTAGAATG
>CAJNOI010001171.1:0-18063 GCA_905250115.1 Adineta steineri | reverse complement strand
GAGAGAATCCGCTAATGGAGATTTTCTATCTTCATCTTTAAATATTGATTTCACCTGAGCGAGAGAAAAATGCACAATTTCAGGTCTTGGAGTAAATCTGAAAAGATAACATATTTGCATATTATTATAATCAAGAGATGCAAAATCGCCTCGATTACAGAAACCATTTCTGAAAATAACAGGAAAAAACGTAAGTGGTTCACAGAGTTTGTCCATTTCCCAGTCTGTACATGTTATATCGGTATTACAGATTTCATGGCTTTGAATACAAACGGGTAAACGAATCTTTCGATCTTCACAGTAGAATCCATTATCATAGGTTTGAGTGTTATATCGACATAATTGCGGTTCATCCGTAGCACCAAGACAATCAATGATACCATCATTACCTTGGTCCATCGAGAGACACATAAATTTACGTGTAATGGGTGATAGACATAAAAAACTATGAGCTGAACAATTCAAACCTAATAAAAATTCATGACAATCAATTTCATCAGCTCCATCATAACAATCCCAATAACCGTTACACCGAGTATATGCATTATTACACACCCATTGATTACATTCAGTTTCATCTGTATAATTTTGTCCATCAATAAGTATAGAATTTAAATCATTGAAACCATTACAAATTGTCGGAAATGATATGAGTTCTCGAATGGATTTCATTTCTATATTTTCATCAGGACATAGAAAATGTTGAGCATCTAAATATCCACAATCACATTTCGAATCTCTGATTAACTTTCGAGAAATACATTTATTTGTATTGGGACATATGAAATGCGTTAAAGATTGTTCTTTCGAACAAATTTCATTAGTTAAAATATTTTTTTGCCTATCTTCATCATCTCCATAATCACAATCTTCAAATTGATCGAAGATACGAATTTTTGCTATACATTTCGAAGAATTCAAACATTGGTACATCGTTCGATTGTCACAGAATATTGTGTCATTGCGTAAAATTGTATTACATTTAGAAAGATAAATCGATATTTGATGAATATAATCCCAAATCATTTCAATTGAATTTACATTTGAAATAACATTAGGTAAAATATCTTGAACACGACGACATAGACTATTGTTAAAATGAATAATCTTTTGATTTGGATTGAAGCCACCACACAATTGCTCATTGTAACATATATAGTCGGGTGCATTTATCCGTGTTTTCTGCTGAACAATGTATTGTTTCGTATATGCTAGATAGACATGACCAAAGACAATTGCTGCAGATGGGACATAAAACATGTCCGGACAACTTTCATTAATTACTTTCTGAAAATATTCTTTTGAATAGATATTTTCACAATCATCCCTCCCCCCAACAAAAAATCTAAGATAACAGTAAAGTGTAAACTCACACCTGTTTGATATTAACTTATCTGGTTGTGGTATCATGTGATGAACGAAAAAAAGTCTGCGATTACGCCCTTCAAAATAGGGTCCAAAATGACCAGTGCCATTATAAATAACTACTTCTTCGTTGATAAATTGTGGTCGAATAGGGTCGTACGTTAATCGTAGATATGTATCCCAATCGAACTTCTCTCTTGTATCTGATTGATCAAAACATTCAGCACCAACTGCATTATCATCCAAAAACACTGAGGATATGCACTGACCGTTTCGACATCGATATTCATTTTCTTTACATTGGTTCGTTTCCATTTGCCAGCAATGTTGTTCATCGACTCCGTCCGTACATTGAATGAAACCATCACAGATTTGATTCCAATCAAGGCATAGTAATACTGAACCAAAACGACAATTTAAATGACGATAACATAGTAAATCCTCTCTTGGATATTTCAGTACTAAATAAAATCTATGAATTAATTCGTGTACTGATGGAAGTTTTTCCTTTGTTCTGAAAGGAAATAAATATTGACATTGTGGACCAAATCTTGGTGATGTACAATTGTAAAAAACTTTCGTCGATAAAGATATATTGTTTGAAGTTGATAATTGATTCAAATAGAATTGATAAGATTCTATAATATCTATTGATGCTGACCAATGATATAATTGGAGACTGGTTATATTTAATGCAGCCAGCTGAGAAAAATTAAATTTTTGATCTCGTGTATTTTCCTGAATCTTCCAGGTGGATGGCCATTCACTCAAACATAATGAGGTCATCTGACGGAAATTTCGGGAAAAAGGATGCAGCTCAAGAAGAAAAGGCTTTACTACAGGCTGAATCGACATTGAAATATAAAGACAGTTATGTTGTAAGTCTGTATTAATTTCATCAATATTTGTCCATTCAGTCAGTTGAAAATTAATTGGGTATAAATTCCCATATGAAATTATAGCCATAAAACAAAACAAAATTTTCACCAAAAACATCATTATCAGTTGATATCAAACACTTACTTGAGTCGGCTTAGAATCAAAATGAAGAAAAATAAAGTTTGAGACGCTTAAAATAGGAGAAAATGTTTGTCTATTTGATGAGATCATTCACCATAAACTTAATAAATGAAGACAAAAGAAGCATGCTTTTTATTATTTAGAATCTATCATTGACTTAATAAATGCAAATATTTCTGATAACGTTAGAAAAATTAAAATCATAGTTTTTTCCCAGACACATCAATCATAAAAGACTAGAATAAATTAAGAATATGCACGTAGGTGTTGAATATATAGAAAAAAAAGTATAAGAATAATTTAGATATAATTACAAATCATATTTTGGGGTGTGGGTGTGGGTGAGTGCAGATGTGGGTTTGAGTAAGCCCGTGGGTGAATCTTATCTCTTGCACCCACACTCACATCACACCCTTTATTAAAATAAAATAAATGTGCTTTGATGATGATGATGATATTTGAAAAGAAAAATAATTATAATAAAATTCAGAAATGATTTATTGTTTATGTCTTTAAAATGATTAATATAGTTCTGCACTGTTTAAAGCACTATTATCAGTTCCACCAGTGATTAATATTTTTCCATTTTTTAATACGGAGGCTGTATGAATGCTGCGTGCACTATTCATAACATCTATAATTGTCCAAAGTCCTGTTGATGGATTGTACAATTCAGCAGTATTTAAAGAATTACTACCGTTGTAACCGCCAGTAATTAACACATCTCCATTGGGTAAGACAGATGCTGTATGAAAATGTCGCCCATTAATCATGTTGTCGGTAGATGTCCAATTTCCTGTCGATGGATCATACAATGCAGAACTATTTAGAGCAATAGCTCTTGAACTACTTCCGCCAGTAATTAATACTTTTCCATTCGCCAGTACAGATGCTGTGTGACTACATAGAGCGTTATTCATGACAGCAGCAACTGTCCATGCTCCTGTCGATGGGTCATACAATTCAGTACTATTTAAATAATCATTTACACATCCACCAGTAACAAGTACTTTTCCATTGACTAATACGGATGCTGTATGTTGATAGCGTTGGTATGTCATACTGCCAGTAGTTGTCCAAGTTTCTGTTAATGGATCATATAATTCAGCACTATTTAAATAATGACCATGAGAGTCTCCACCAGTAACTAGTACTTTACCATTTGGTAAGATGCTTGCTGTATGACCAAAACGTGTATAACTCATACTGCCAGTAGTCTTCCAAGTTCTTGTCAATGGATCATACAACTCAGTGGTATTTTGATAATAACCATTACCATTTCCACCAGTAACCAATACCTTTCCATTTGTCAATACGGATGATGTATGACCAAACCGTGCATAAGTCATGTTTTGAGTACCACTCCAAATTCCTGTTGATGGGTCATATATTTCAGCAGTCTTTAAAGCAAGAGGACGACTATTAATTCCACCCACAATTAATACTTTTCCATCTGGTAATACTGATGCTTTGTGCATATATCGTGCATAAGTTATATTACCAGTATTGATCCATTCTAGATAAATATTTATTATAAAGCACTCTCAATGATTTAATTGTACAAAGAAATTTATGTTTGTTCACTCACTTGTTAACGGTGGACATAATTGTCGATCAATCATCGACATTGGATAACAAACAGGATGATTTTTACATCGAGGATGATGAACACAAATATGATTAGGTTCATTACATATATTGTTTGAAGAATCACATGGTAAAAGTGTAGAACATGACATCTCGAGAGAGCCACAAATGCTAGTATGATTAATATTTGCCATATAAAGACAACCACAAGCCGTGTTTATCGAGCATTGTTTATATTGACCGCTACCATCGCATATATGAGAGTTTATTTGAACTAGTAATGAAAGAAACTAAAAACTGAACATGTAAAATTGACTGAAAATCAAACCTGAAATACTAAAATATGAATATTAGAAAAATCAAAGGTAGAATTTAATATGACTTACTTATTAAGAACGAAAACGAAACAATAGATTACACTTTTAAACATAGCTGATATTGAAATGAGACAATATCGTGAGAATCGTTTTTCTTTTTATTTCTAATACACAGCTGTGATTCTAAGCCTCATCGATAAATGGAAATTCAATATTTTATTGATATATCTTTATGATGATGATGATGTGAAAAAATATAAATATTGTGCACATATTACTCAAGGTGTGGGTAGAAAAGAGACACCCACCTATCCTCTCAATTAAAAACTACATGAAATGTGTTACAATGCAACAATACAAGACAATATCGAAATGAGATGTTATTTCATTGATTTTTCTTATTCTGTTTGTAGTCGCGTTACAGCGGCAGGATAAGTTTGAGCGTTACGATAACGTCGTTGCCATCGATTAATCCATAGACGAATCTCATTTCTGAGTTCTGGCATTGCCATTGAAGATGATAATGGAGAAAAGAGTACAGCAAGATAAATCAAACCTACTAACAACCAATTCCCTTGCAGTTCATATAAAATTTGATTTGGATGTAATACAGTAATCACTGATGAAATGCTAATCGGTACCCAGGAAACATACAATACTCCGGTAACGGATAAAAGTTGTAATAACATTTTTTTATTCTTTTTCCATACATTTCTTTGAAGCATTCGTCGCTTTTGATAAATAACTCTTGCAATGAGTAAAATATTAGAAGTACAAATGATAAATAAAGGTGCAAGTAGAGCATAGATCCATGAAGCTGTACTCGGAATTGGTTGTAATGTATAACATGCTGTTCCACATGCCCAAGAAGTATAATCAAAATGATTTTCACATGGATAATAATTTACCATACCGATCATAAAGAAAAACGGGCTGATAAGTAAGATAATTATTGGTAGATAATGCAATATAATCTTATATCTAATAAGGGAACAGTTTAATTAATATATTCTATAGTTCCTGTCAACTTACTTTTGTAAAAATTGAGAATGAAATATGAGTAAATATCGTTCTATTGATAAATAAGCATTTAATTGAACAGAACATATATTAAGAGCAGAGATTAAAATGAGCCAATATTTACAAAAAATATCGGACGCAATTGCTACATATCCATGATAGAGATATATAAGTGTAAGAGGAAGATCAAATATAGCCTATAAGAATATCTTTATATGAATAATATTTTCTGAAATAAATCTTTACCTGAATGAAATAAACGAAGAAAATACAAATAACCAGATGATTGTTGAGTCGATTTTGTATTTGTTTCTGTCGTATAATATGATAAAGAACAAAACATGAACTAGCAATAGATGGAAAAATCAGAATGATTAAAAAGATAAATGTAAGTTTCCGACTAAGGTCAATGTTGAGTATGAATCCAGTATTGTTCATATCGATCGTCGAAGATGAATTCATTTTTTTAATACTTCTTTGCCTCTGTATAAATCTATGTAAAAGAGTTGATCGTTTCTAATTAATATTCTGTTATTTATATATATGATGTGCTGCTCTTAATGGTAGGAAAATGAGTATTCGTGTGGAATTATTAAGAAATATCGAAGGATGTCATTAGCATGTTCTTTTCAATCTGTATCCGATGATATTGACAAATATAGCGATAGTCACGCACCTCTATTCATAATATAAAATGAGCCAAACTGGAATCATTAGTTCACACAATCATCAGTTATAAATATATGTAGAAATGTTTGCTCTTTGAGTTCATATTTCATAATAATTTTTTAATTAAATAGTTAACGAAGAAAACTGTAATTACTCATGTAGCCGGCTATTGCATGATCATGAAAAATAATGAGTCTGATAGTCACCTGTTTATTTTAATTGATAATTATTACAATAAAATATTCTTAATAATAGAGTTCTGTGAAACACGAACTAAAAGGAATACTGAAGTGTATAGATGCAGAAGCTTTCACCTCCTGCTCTCACGATCGTGACAAATGTTATTAATTGATACGACAGCAATTACGTCATATTTCATATTTTAATCCTGTAGGGGATTGAGGATGTGAGTGCGGGTGTGGGTGTGGATGTTATAATTATCACTCACACGCTTATATCCACACTCTACAACACCAAGAATTTATCCTATTGAGAAAAATCAATCGATCAGATACAATGACTACATCATTAGTTAGTGGAATCCAGCTATGAAATTACGGGATATATTATAATTCTACTAAACTATTTCATGTTATAATCCACACTATTAAATTATATTTTCTATGAAATAAAAAAGAATCAAAGTCAAAAATGAGGAGATACATCTACAATTTCGTCAACGAATTAAACTCATTTGATAAGTTTGCCTTTAATACTATCTTTAATATAAAAAAAACAGAATAGGCATGTCAATATATTGATAATCAACTGTAGAATAGATATTTTTTACTTCATCTAGATTATTTGTAATTGGTTTAAATCTGCGGATGTGGGGTGTGGAGTGTGCGTGTAGGTGCGGGTTTTAGGTATGAGATTCATCTTATCAAGTACACTCACGCCCTCAGGATGGTGAATGTGATTCATATGAATTTCGAGTCTTAAAACGTTAATATATTTCAATAAAATAAAACATAAACAGTTGGTTCTAGAAATTATGTTTTTAGATTTTTTTTCTTGAAAATAATTTTGTTCTGCAAGAGTTAAGGGGATGAGTGACGAGTCTGAATCAGACAAGTTTTGAAGAAAACAATGTTTTTACGAGTTAAAACAGGATACTTTTTTTCGAAGAAAAAGCAAGTTTGTAAATATTACCGTTGTGAAATTCATTACTCTCAAATAAAAAGCTTTTTTAACAAATAAAAATGGCTGTGGGTGTAGTTGGGAGGATAGAATTTACCTAGCCACACCAACATCTTAGTTATAGAATAAAGAAAAGTGTACGACTGAAGAAAGATTTTATTTCTATGTAGATAAATAGAAAAAAAGAGTTTTGTAACAGTATTAAGGATAGAGAAGTGTTTTATTACCAACACAGGTGGCCACTTTATGATAGTGATAACAACGAAAATAAGATATAAAAGGACATATGCGTGCATACACCATTTTTGTTATCATATATACTAGTCTTTTGCAAGAAAACTAAAGATGATGACAGGTAGGAGTCGCATAAAGATAAAAATGTTACTTCATTATTGCTTTTATGCCTAATTTTCAAGAATAAAAAATGTTATCATTCTTCATCTTTTGAGTAGTGATTTTGTACAATCTAATTATCATCCCAACTTATTGGTGACTGTAAAAACACCAGATGAAAAGTTGGGTTGACTAGGGTGGGTTTCGGTATTTTTTCTTCATTCACCTACATCCACAACCATACTCACCTATTTTCTCGGTTTGTCACGAAGAAAGATATATATTTCAGATACATTTGCCGTCCCCAGCAATGTCAACATTTAGGAGTAACCCAAATACGCCTGTCTGGCCAGTAGAGGATGGGGAACACTACTTTCGTGACCTTGTCATCCACCCACTCCGTCAAAAAGGTCCCACCTGTGTGTCCACTTGTCTGGCCATGCTCACTGGCAAAAGACCCGAAGATTTTCAAGGCAACATAAATACACAAGATCCTGTTTCCTGGTCAGCTGCCCTGAAGCCATATGGAATGAAATTGGCTTATTGTCCTCATGATGCCCGCAAAATGAAGTTTTACATCGAAGAACTGATCGCCTTAGATGACTTATTCGCCCTGAGCTTCTATACTACACCAGATTCGGAGGATATTCTAGCCGATCCAGATAGTGATGGCTTTGTTACTCAATCGCATTTTATATTGCTACATCGAGACAAGATCTATGATTCAAATCGTTATCGATGCGAACCAGCACGTACCCATCGCTGTGTTGACTATCATACCAAGCGCATTTTCCGAGTTTTACCTGTCACACATGATCGCGGCCTTTAAGCTTCGGCAGTTTGCATGAGAATGAGGGAAAGACAAGAAGTTTCGCGCCGTTTTTTTATTTATTCATTCATTAAAATATAATCTATTCGGCTTACAAGAAATCAGTGATGCTTTCTCGAGTGTTAAAAAAATTTCAACTAGATTGATTCATATTTTTTTTAGTCTTAGTTTCTTATAATAGATAAGTTAGTATTCACAATAACCAAATTTTCAGTGAATATTCGAATGAAAATAACATATCGTATAAACGGTGGCATTGACGTTGGTTTAAGTTTGTTTGCATCTCTTTGATCATTATAATAATATTTGTAGTTATCCTCTCTGTGGTATTTATATCTGTCGGTGTTTCATCGAAGAGACCAGAGAATGCTACTACTACTACTACTATTACAATATCATCATCACTGACAACAGAAGCAACGACTTTGACTTTTCAAATGTTACTATTACTACGAAAAGATGTAATTATTTCACATCAGAAAAATCCATGAACTTGTCATAAATGATTCAATCATTAATTCGAACGAGAAATAGAATAATATGATTTCTGTATCAGTCGTTTTTTTTCTCAATATCGAATTTTACATGATTCTTATATATTATTCTATATTGTTTGAAAAACGTCACAGTTGAGTATCAACTGAAGTGTATCTATGTAAAAACATCGTTCTTAAACTTACTCACCGATTCTCTCATTTTACTTAAAAAGACTGAAACATTAATTACATCAGTTAAAGTATGATCCGTATTCATTTTATGTTTTCATATATTCTAAGTGTCGTTTATTTCGTAATTCATTTGTTTTTTTTTATCTCCGATGCATAGAGATAACTAGTCAACCAGCGGTGTAATGTTTCTTTCTCGGTGATAGTGCAGAAGAAAAAGAAAACGTGCGACGTATTCTTTATGTTCTGTCAATACAACGTGAGAGAAAAAGAAGTAAAACTTGTAGAGGAACTCGATTAGTTATATCTATGTAAGCTGCTGGGTATTCTTTTTTTGTTCTTTGCTATTGTTCGTTTAGTCACTTACTTCAACATTACATCAGAAGTTATTATCATTCGTAACGTATTCTTGTACTTTTAACACAACGGCAACAAATATAAAATTTAAAAAAAATAACATGGCCGATTCATTATCACCTCAATGCCACTCGAACGACTATCAGAATAAATTCGATGTTAGCAAGTATCTTGCATCTTACTATAGTGAAGTAACACCAAACTACGTCTTTTATATTCGTGGTCTTGTGCGTGTCTTGAAAGAAAAATGCGGGTCTCTACATCGTACAGGTGGCAAAGCCCTGGAATTTGGTGGTGGACCTAGTCTCTGGCCATCATTTCTTCTTTCGCAATACGTCGATTCAATACAGTTTTGTGACTATACTGGAGCAAATCTTCAAGCCGTTCAAGCTTGGCTCGATCATTCATCGAATGCACACGATTGGACAACATTCTTTCATTATCTTCTTAAAGAAAATCAAACTTCTGAAAGTGAATTATCAAATTGGGAAAATCGTCTTCGCACAGTGCTCTCTAATTGTTCTCTATCACGATGTGATGCCAATGATCCAAAGTGTCCTATTCTTTCTGGTCCGGCCGCTGAATATGATATTATTGTAACTTGTGAATGTTTGGATGTTGCTTGTCAAACACGCGATGCATACAAAGAGGCCGTCAAGAGATTAGTACGTCTGCTCAAACCTGGCGGATTACTGGTGCTTATCGCTGCAACTAACTGTTCATTTTATATGGTGGGAAGTGAGCGATTTACAGGTCTACCTCTCAATGAACAAATCATACGAGAAGCGTTGCATGAAGCCGAAATTCATCCTCATCAAATTAACATTGAAAGTGAGAAAATTGGAGAGGGAGAAGATCCTTTCGCTGACTACAGTGGTGGAATGATTGTATCAGCAATCAAATCTAATTAATTATAACAGTTTTCTCCTTACTTGTTTCCATATACTAATCAACAACATATCGCAGAACATCTTTTTTATGATGATTTTCATTGAGGGTGTGGGTGAGGGCGAGGATGTGCTTGTGGGTGTGGATGGATAAGGATGTGAGCATGGGGTGCCTAGTGGAGTGTAGGATAATGACGAGGCTGAAGGTATGGGTGTGAAATAGTGACAACATCCACACACACACACGACTGGACTGAAATGCAATCATTTCTAACAAGAAATCCAAAGATAAAAGAAACAGGTCAGTGTAAAGAAGAATATAGGTGTACGTGTTGGATAGTAATAAAAACTGCACTAAAAGAGGATTTCGAATTAGTTTCAAACCACGAAATCTATTTTATGCTGGAAAGGATTGCGCATCATAGGATTTTTTTAGTACATTCTCACTCACACCCGTACTCATTTGTCAACAATCGATATTCGTTGTCGAGCTATGACTACATACAAATAAGAATATCTTTAAAAAAATCCAGTGTTCTTCTATTCATATCATTTTTTTAAATAAATGTAATCAATCTTTTCATGAGTATTGCTAAGTAGGTGATTTCACATGAAAAAACAACATTTTCAACTTCGAAAGTAGATCCCGTGTGAATTCATCATTCTTGTCGTCGGTCACAAAGTTGTTGACCAAAAACTTTCGCTTATTGCTTTCTCTTGTCTTGTGTTATGTTATGATATTCACGTAATTTCATGATATTACAGTATGTGTGTACTAGAACGTGAGTATCAATATTTTTCATTAAAAACATTTAGTTTGTTTTTTTTCGATTAGTACTGTTTTTCATTAAAAAAAGTGTATCAAATGACATTTACCCTTTTAGAGTTGTGGTCACAAGGTGAATGTGAAATTAAATTTAGATGTTTTCTATATATTATCAAAACAAATCAAAGGAAAGACATTAGTAATAAGTGTGAGTTTCATATTTGTGTTCTATTGCGTGAATAGTAACAAAGAGTTACTTATGTCTCTTCGTGTATTTTTCTATGACATGTACATATTAAATATTGTCATGTGAGGACAGTAGTTAATTGTTTTTGTTGACTGAAAACAATTTTGTTCGTTTCTCTGTTACTATATATATACGCACACCTATTCTCATAGTTTCACAAACCAGTTCTCATCTTACTTCAGTTTTACTCTTCACTACATTATTACTATTAATATGCCAGGCTGTGGTTGTGGATGCGGTTGCGGATGCGGATGCGGATGTGGTTGCGGTTGCGGCTGTGGTTGTGGTTCTTGCTGTAGTTCATGCTGTGATCCTTGCTGTTGCTCTTGCTGTGACCCTTGCTGTTGTGATCCATGCTGTGGTTCAGGCTGCTGTGGGCCGAAATGTTGTGTAACTAAAACTGTGTGCTGCTGCAAACCATGTTGCAAAGTCATCAGAAAGAAAACTGTCACCGTTAAAAGATCATGCGCCAAAGTTTGCTGCTGTTAATCTTAACATTTTCGATCTTTTTCTCTCACTTCTATTTCCCACATGACCATCATATTGTTCATCCATATCTTTCTTTTTTTTATTTTGTTCTACATTTTTATTTATTTCTTGCACAATCGCAAAGAAGATGTATCACAACATCTTCTTTATTCTTCTTCTTATTTTCCTCTGTTCATCTCTCTCTCACTTCTATGTATACCTGGATAAGATGGATATGAATAGCTAGTTTTTTAAAATAAAAAGATTTAGTGGATGAATAAAATATTCTACTTGTCACTTGATCAATTCAGTTACAAAATGATCTTGTAATAATAAAGAAGAAAACGTGTTTGTTTGTTTGTTCTTTGTGCACTTGGTTCCTGCAAGAGCCAGTACAATCAAACTTTCCACAACATACCGTTTCGACTATAAAAATAATTAGACCTTTGATAAGTTTATTTTTATTCTGTATAATAATAAACCTTGTTGCTATATTTTTACTTTTTATTATACTATAAACATTCTAACTGATTTCCTTGGATAAAGCATGTTGAGTGTAAATTGAAGCCTTTTTCTTCAAGTAATCAAATAATATTGTTTCAAACTGTACTTAAAAATTCCTGTTATAGTAGAATGACTGTAACATTACATTTGGCTTTGTACATATCTAACTGATCGATTCTATGTCTAATTCAACTTGATGGTATGGGTGGGTAATGTTCCCAATATAACTCATCCTCAATCATACCATCAAGATAGTATTCTTTAATTCATAATAAAATAATTAGTCATTAATAACAAAAATTTCTCCATTATTTTTATCAATACAGTTTCTCATACCAATCTTGATAAAATAAAATGAAAATTTATTATTATATATTCAAATATTGTTTCAAATGTAGAAACGAAAAGACTGAAGAAAAACAACATTTTTTTCTTCAATATAAAATTTTTTTATTGAATATGCAAAATAATTATTTTCAAGCAAATTCAAATAATCAAAATCTAATCGAAACCAATCTAATGCATCAGACTTAATGATTAATGACCTTGTTGTAGGTCTATTGTCATTTAAATTTATTGGATCATTGATTATCAATGATTTTATATCATCTGAATCATAATTCAAATTTCACAATTATAAGTATTTTTCATTCTATAAGCAAAAAAAATAATTGATTGTAAATTTTATATATATGCTTTTTAGTTGATAAGCAATAATAACTGAATGCAAAGATTTTATTTCACAGACAAATTTTTTTGTTGTAGATACAGGGTGTCATTGAGCGGGTGAGGATGGTTTTTCTTTGATTACCTACACCCACATCCATCCCTACTATTTATAAAGGACTGATAAAGTCAAAATCGATTTATCTATAACTATCAATATTTCGTTTGTTACTATAACAAGAACGTATATTCAACAAAATTACAAAAGTTAAAATTGTTAGGAATTCTGAATTGAATTGATAGAGCGAAATAACCTCGTCTTCACTTACCTTCGAATTGTAACACACAACTCGTTCGTCTCTAATAAACAATGAATTTCTCAATCGAACACACAATTTGTTACACTTTTTTTTTCATTCTCTAGGCCAAACTTTTGATTAAAATAATGAATTGTGTTTACTCAAAATATGAAATTTGCATTAGATGTCCGAAGCCGTTGAAATGCACTTATTATTTTTGTTACATAAAACATATATATACATACATTTATTTACTTTCTTCAATTTAGATTGAAATCAGCTTCCAACCCACTGATATTAGACAAAATGGCGAATGTACGATACTCTGACTGGTCATCTGATCCAGCATCGACCACACAAGGAAGTCAGTCATCAGTCGAACGCATTGTCTGGACTGATAATGATGATGATGATCGGTTAGTGTAATATCGATTCCATGATGGTTATATATCTTATATTTTAATGATAGAATTAATCAAAAGAAGTCCTTTGCCTTGCATTGGTGTTTCAGATGCTGTATTATTGGATCATTACTAGCTGGAATAGGTTTAGCTATTGTACTCACATTCTGGTTGACCTCAAAAACAGCAGCAACAGAAACATTAGGTATGTAATAATGATAATTATTGATTTTCTTAATTAATTAAAAAATGACCATTAAGTAGGCAAAGAAGTATTACAATTAGTTTTCAATTTAAAATTATATGTATGTCATTCTCCTATTGCCATTGCGAATAGTAGTTTTTCGAAAGAATAGTTCATCAATGATCTCATTTTTGTTGCTAAATCACATTAGAAAATATTCGTTTGATTTTTATACATAAATACAGTTAGTTCCACTCAAAACTTCAGATTTGTGCAGAGAATTTTAATCAAAAATAATATTCAGTGCAGTCTGATATAGATCTGGATCGAAGTATATAAGTGATTAGATGATAATCAGAGTACTCATATTCACATCTTCAATATAGAACGTACATACAGAGAAGTCATTTTTTTAGTTTTATATATATATATATATTAAATTTATATTTCTAGTTGTAGCAACATCATCATTCGGCTCTACAAATAGCTTAGCTGTATCAACCTCAGTTGTTACTTCATCATCATCATTAGCAACAGGTATTACGACAATTCATCTAACATTTCTGTAGACAACAATCGACTGTTTATTCTAGTTAATTCCCATATATTTTTCATTCGAAGATTAGTTATCTTAGTAGAATAGTATTTACAAGGAAAATCTATAAAGAATAGACGTTGAGGAATATGAATTCATAAGATACATTAGACATGATAACACTCTATTGGACCTGTTTTTAATAATAAAATATAGCTAAAGATACAATTTTTGTTTTTCCATTAAAAGTTATTAACTTTTATGTTAGAATTATATGGAATAAAGATTGTTCTTTCTCTTTGAGAAGGTAGTCAGATTTCTTAATCAAATCAAATACAATACAATAATTAAAACTGACCAACTAGTTGGATAAAACACGATACGGCATTATTATTATGAAATAATGAGATCTCCAAATAAGATTTATCATAGTAAATCTTCGAATTTAAGCTTAACGATACTCTTACTCTCTTAGTGTATATTCAATTTTGATTTCCAAATAATGATGTTAATAACTAGAGTAGAGCTTTACAATTTTAGGTCAACCATACGTTTGTATCTTTTACAGTTCATGAGTTACACCGATTTTATTTGTAGTTTGTACCTAATTTTTCAATAAGTTTTTTTGAAAAAAGTCACAGTTTCAAAATCATTATTATACAGTTCAATATGTCTTGGTTTTGTGTTTTCAATGGTGAAAATCCTGGATCTCTATTATCTTTCATTCAACACTTATAAGTATTTTCTCCAACTGTTTTCTTCTAAAAAAATGATAATAGTTGAATAATTGATCTGCATGTATTAATCAGATGAATATTTCATCGGTCGCATTCTATGACTGAAAGAAACAATATTTTATCGTTGTGCTTAAGATTGTCAACCGATCGGTCTTCACTAGTTGTATCGTTCAATTGATAATAGCTTGTGAGCAGTATCATAAAGAACACATGAGAGCAAGCCATTTATTTCTAAGAGAAACATTTGACAAGTATTGGTGATTAGTGAAGATTTAGTAAGAAATTTCAATAAAAGCTAGAATTATGGTATTTTCTTTCTCATTCACTAACTTCAGACAAAAACAACCTTTTTCTCTGACAACAGTAGAATTTTCATCTCGTTCAAAACATATTAGTAAGTTGTTGCAATGTCATTTGACTTATTTTGATACTTTTTTTTCTCTCAGATATATGATCTCTATTTGTAATTTATTATTTCATACTTTTTTAGTCTCGACAATAACGACAACATCATCAGCATCAACATCAACGTCATCGACATCATCAACATCATCAACATCAACAACATCATCTACATCAACAACGACAACAAGTAAGTTTTCAAACGTACGATTATTCTTTTGTATCGAATGTTATTTGTATCTCAACAGCACCATCATGTGGTAGTGTTAGCAATCCTCCAGGACAAATTTTGAATTTGCCCTCTGCTTCTGCGCCGAGCACGTATACACTTTACACGTATGGTTTCATGGCAAATAATTCTTTAGCTACTCTATCATTTATAATGGCGGGTGATAGTGGAGGTGGTGGCAATTTCCATTGGCTATTAGACCAAGTATCTGTAAATCATACGAACGTAAACGCAGAGATTCTAATTAATGGTGGATTTGAAACGGGAGATTTAAATGGTTGGACACAGTATTGTAACACGAATGCCAATTGTTTTTCAACTGGTTTTTATGCCCATACGGTATCAAGTCCATGTTATGCAGGAACATACTGTGTTTACGATGGATGTCGAAATTTCGATTATCTAATACAGTCGTTTTCTACTGTGATTGGAGATTATTATTCAATATCATATTATCTCAGAATCGGTAATACTGGAGGAGCTGAGCATATTTATGTCACATTAACATAACTGAGATGACTTTTATTAATAGACTAACAATGATAAACACTACCTACCTCTTTTCGACTTTTTTTGATTTTTATGTGCATTAATTATGTTGTTCCACATTCTTGATAAAAATAAACATTTTCGTTTTTTTATAAGACCTAACACAATGCTGTTGATAAAGAACGATCATTCTCTCTCAATGTCGTTTTCATTGTTGGTATATCTATTCATTAAGTGAAGGAATATTGACATGAACAATGTCTCCCTGAACTAAGGTAAAGTCTTGAATTCGACTTACTAATGGCAAAGTTCAAACACTATTTATTTTCAAATCGGTCACTTTCGATATTGTTTTCGGTTGATTGATGATCTTTCTATTTTTGTTCTAGTTACGAGAAAATCTCGCAAGATAATAAATTACTTTTCAACTTGCATTGTTTTTATTTTCTATCAGTGCTTACTCACTATATTCATTTCATTTTTTTGAAAAAAGAATTTCTATAATAGTTGTTTTCAAAGTTCCAATTCATTTGCCATTTAAATTAAACTCATTAGTCCTCATTTTGATTAGATGACATTGGATTCACATTCGACATTAAATATCACTTATGAAGTTATGATATGATCTGTTTATATCCAAATCTTTTACATTTGAGTTTAATATCCAATAAAAATTCCTTTATTCGTATTCCAAATGGTATACAATACGATACAGAAATACATTCTTATTTCTTTCTTCAAAGAATGCATATTCATTGAAATACACAATACTCGAAAATCTCATCAAATATTTGGTCACTTTTTTCTTATAACAACAAAGGATTTATTTGAAATCAGCATAAGAAACCAGGGTATAATTATTGATTTTGTATTCATATTCATTCAATCTTTTTTAATCACGATTATTCATAATATACTAAATGAAGTATTGCAGGTATATAGTTTTCGTCAGGAGGAGAATCGATTATATTCCTGAAGAAAAAAATATTTGCATAATATCGATTATATTTCATTTGAAGTATTTTCGTTATTAGCGAAACAGTATTCTTATTTTCTTACACTCATAATGACAATCACACCTCTCGCTTTTGGCTATGCTAAAGATCCATGGACAGTTTATTTTGCTGGCCAAAAAATAGAAGGTGCGTCAGCCATATCTTTTGAAGTATTAAGTGATGGTTACGCAAAAGATCCATGGAATGTTTACTACATGGGTCACAAAATAGAAGGTGCGTCAGCAATATCATTTCAATCATTAGATCAAGGTATGGCAAAAGATGCATTTACTCATTATTATTGTGGACAAAAATATAATGGTTTAATTCCATCCATGCATAACTTTCATTAGCTTTGTCAACAACAAAAAAAATCAATTAATAAGAACATCTTTTTACATAAGTTCGAAAGAGTTGAATTATTATTTCCATTTTATTTAATAAAAAAAACTATTATTAAGCTTCATATACTTCTTATCGGTACATCTTACTATTTAAAATTATCTATAAAACACAAATGATGAGTTCTAATGTTTATTAATGCTTATCAAATCACATACATATCTTCATACGCTATGAAAACGATTGTACCTTATTTGATTTTGTTTTTCATTCATGATACTTCAGAATTATTCCTGTTTATTGAATTTTAATCGAAGTATTTTTTTCGTATTGGTTTCACTTTATTCTCACTATCGAAGAACAATCCGTTGTGGGTGTGGGTTGAGCGATTATAGGCACGAGCACCCAAACTCACACCTCTGTTGTCGATGCTTATCACTTAATAATAGTTGTGCTAGTGACTTGATATTTGTGAAAAAATACTTGTTTTTTTACTAGGTCTACTTTTCAATCAGGGTGAATATGGGCATTTGTGCCTGTAATCGCTCAACCCACACCCTTTATTTTTCGATATTCTTCATATATAAAATTTTCATTATTATATATATAT